>JALPQD010000476.1:1145000-1357500 GCA_023101885.1 Typhlomys cinereus
GCGTCTATACGTGGGGTCTAGGATCTGAACTCAGGACCTTCCGCCTCCAAGGCAGAGGCTTAACCCCTGAGCCACCTCTCCAGGCCCTCAATTTCTACTTCTTTAATCTCTTGTTGGACCCCTTCCCACATCTCTGTTTTTGTTGATCACTGGACTGGGGTTGGCTGCCCACCTTGCTTTGGCTGTGGGCAGGCTTCAGGGCTGTTCCTCATCTTCTCCTCACACCTTTCCACACCAGGCACAGGAGGTTAAGGGAAGAAAAGGGATGTGTCTGAGACCTTGGTGGGAGCTACCCGCTGCCGCTTCTACCCGCATCCTAAGGCCAGAGCAAGCCATGCAGCTGAGCCCTTCATCCAAGGCATGAAGAACACTCCGCCCACTGTGGGCCTTGGGAGAGGGAAAGAATTGGCAATGACTAGTTTCTCCTAATTCACACTTAGAAACTAAGGCTTAGAGAAATCAGGCACCTTGCCTAGGTTTCATGTCTGTCTGTGAGGTAAGCTTCGGCCTCTTTGAGCTCAGAGCCTGGATCCTTTATCTTATCCCGTGCACCTCAGTTCCTCTGGCCTCAGACTATAGTAGGATGGTCTTTCTCTGTTGTCTGTCCTTTCTCTCCCTCGACACTCACATTTAACCTGCTGCTGTCTCTCAAGGTGGGGCACCCACTCTCCTGTACCTTCTGTCCTTGGCTCTGTCCCACCTTTAAGGACCCTGTAGTCCTGAGGTCAAAGCCTGGGTCAAGACTCCTTGTCCACTAGGAGCCAGAGACCACATCTTTGTCACCTCTAAGATAGTGTCTGACCCACTGTGAGTGTCAGCAGTGCTGGCGCCCCCTTTCCTGGCTGTGAGTCCCCTGGGAGGGGACTAAGCAGGCCTGGGCCCCCTGGTGCCTGGGGAAGGTAGAGCTCAGGGAAGGGCGGGCTGCAAGGCACGGCACAGAGGGGTCTTCTCTTTCCTGATGGCTTCTGGCTGAGACGGCTTCCCTGCTTTCCTGTACTTGTTCACGGCTTTTCTTATATTCACAGATCAGGTTTTCACTGTCCCTATTCCACAGTTTCAGACACCAGTTTATTGCAATTTGAAAATACAACTTTCCTTAAAATTTTAAAATTTTATTCATATGTGCATGCGTGCGTGCGCGCGTGCGTGTGCGTGTGTGTGCGTGTGTGTGTGTGTGTGTGCATAGTTGTATCTGTGAGTATGGGAACACTCTTGCCTGAGCCCACGAACCAGCATAAATCTAGACTTCAATGCAGGAAACAGAAGTGGGAGCAGTAGGAATTGATCAGGCATCAGGTCGACCATCATCTAAGCAATTTTATTGTAGCATACATGAGTATTTAAAGAAAAAAGATCAAAGAACAGCATAGCCAAATTCTTTACAGAATTATATGAAACTGGGCCAGTAAGAAAAAGTAGCAGTGACATCTACATGCTGTGTAGGACCAGACATGGTGTCTGCAGGTGGAGTTTAAGGCAGGCATGACACTTGGTTGCTAAAGGGAATGGACAATGACGGTCTCAAGGCAGAGTTACCTGGTGGCTGTGACTGTGTGCGTGATCTTGTGATCTATGCATCTAAAGTCTCAAATGTACAGGGAAGTAACTGCTGGGAGAAGTTTAGCCTTGCCAGTTCTGAGAAGAACGGAAGATAGGAGGCAAACTCAACTCCCAGAGGGAGGAATCCGCCTAACAACTGTCTATCCAGATGCTGACATGTTCTTAATCGTGACCCACACACATTCTTGCCGTGGTACATGGGTCTGTAAACCTACAGGGATTTTCCTATCTGTCTTCCATAGCACTGTGGCTTCTGGGGTTATGGACACACATTTCTTAGCTTCTGGGGATTTGAACTCAAATCTTTATTCTTGTACAGCAAGTGCTTAACCCACCAAGCCATCTCCTCATCCAGAAAGTACAGCTTTCTAGATGGATTCATAGTGCCGAATCTGATCTCTCACTGTTAAAAAGCTCTGTTCTTTCTTTGTTCCTTGTAGTTTTCAAAGCCCATTTAGGAGATTCTCGAGACTGGTAAAATTCTCAAAGATGCAAAGGCTTTTCTCTTCGGTTGTATCATCTCATATGGTCTCTTCCTCAAAGCCGTTCACTGTCATGTGCAGATCAGTCACCTCTCTGTCTTCAGATCTCCAGGGAGGATTAGGCTAACATGTCTGGCATCCTTTGAGTTGCCCTTTATGGTATGCTGAGATGACACACCTCTTCTACGTCATTCTTTTAAACTTGGTGGCCATCTATTGCCTCTTTGACCATGTTGTCGCTGCTGCCCAGTGGAGGCGGGTTTTGCTCTGGGCATCCTCCTGAGGAGGAGGAGAGATGACAGGGGTTTCCTGGCACGGTCATCTGGGACACCGTCATTCTCTTTGTGAAACACGTTCCCTAACGTGGGAAGGAACAGGTTGGTGGGTGAAGACGTGTGGATGTCTAGCCGATGTGTAGCAGGTATAGTCTCCTAGTCTGTGTTGACGTCCGCAGCATCTTCTGGAGCAACACCAGCAAGGCTCCATGATGACTGGCGGGTGCCCGGCACTTGTGTCTTGCACCATGCATTCTCAGCTGCCTCTGCCTTTGTTCTAGTGTACGCGGTGTTTGGATTTACCAGCGTGGTGAACCTCATCATAGGACTGGAGCAAGATGGCATCATTGACGGGTTCATGACACACTACCTGAGAGAGGTATGGAGCTGTTCAAAGGCAGGTCACTGCCACCCTGTGTCCTAAGTTGCATCACTCAGCATAAGCAGGCGTCTTTCTGTCCTGGGCTCAGGCTGTTTGAGCACAAGGGTCAGTGAGCCCGCTCTTCCCCCTAGTGCTCTGCCCTCATCCTCCCTCCCTCACACTCGAGCCAGAGTGTGATCTAGTTTTCGCATGTAAATAAGGAACTTTAAGTGAAATTAGTCTGTGGGTGTCTGTTACTAAATTATAATCTCATAAATCCCAAGTCAGTTTTTAATTTCTAAGGTACCAGTAATTCTGTAGAGTCAGGTGTGGTGGCTCATACCTGTACTTTCAGCACCCAGGAAACTGAGGCAGGAGGATCATTATAAATTTGGGGCCAATCTGGCATACACAGTGGACTCTTAAGCTAGTTTAGCCCACATATTTAGACCCTGTCTTCAAAAAAGTAAGAAGGGGTTGGGGATTTAGCTCAGTGGCAGAGACCTGGGTTTTGGTCCCCAGTACACCCCTGAAAACATAAGGTTCTCATGTATTTTATGATGATTAATGCCTTTCCAAACAAATCATAGCACCTGAGGAAACTAGTCTTTTTTCTTATTTTACATTGTGCTGAACACAGTCACAGAAAGTTTAAGTGACTTACTCAAGATCACACAGAAAATGAAGACCGGAGCCAAAAAGTATAATCTTTCTGTGTTTCACACAAGAGTGGGTCTTCCTCTGCCATCTTGGGTCTTGAGAGTTTGGATATTGTCCTGGATGTGAAGAGAGAGTTTGAACCAAGGAAGGAGGTGGGCTTGTGGGCGTGGGTCCACGCTTTGAGCTGAGACGCTCATAAGATTGTGTTTCCAAGGCCAGTCAGGGCATTAAAGGAGATAGAGGAGAGTTTGTGTGGCCAGAATGAGCAGGAGTATGACAGGCTCATTGTAAGTTTGAGGTCAAGCTGGGCTGCATAGGGAACTCTAAGTCAGCCTAGGCCTGTCTAAAAAAAAGTAAGGAGGGGTTGGAGATTTAGCTCAGTGGCAGACGGTTTGTTTAGAATTCTGGTGTTGTAAGTCAGAGGCTCAGGAGGAAGAGTAATTCTGCAGAGTTCCAGAAAGCAGCCGTGCTTCCTGCTCTCGGGAACTCACTGTCTGATATGGAGAGAGGACGACATCGATCTAGGTGGTGACAGAGGCTTACTCTAGGCACAGATGGATGGGCCATGGGAAGAGCCGGGAAGACCCCCTGAGTTGCTAGCAATGCCATGGTATTTCAGCATCTAGGAGAGAGAACACACTCACTTCTGGATGGACTAGGGAGAGGAAAAGCATTCCAAGGAGAAAGTGCAGCTTGGGGGAAGGTTTGGAAAGGAGGAAGAGCAACTGTCTCCTTCCGGAAGGTCAGCAGGGATGATGCTGAGTTCTTCTGGGGACACGTGGCATTCGGGGTGCTTGAAGGACATCTGCAGATGCCTCGGCTACAAGGGTGAGCAGGTTTTGACTTGTGAGCAACGGTGTTGGCACAAATTCAGGGGCCATCCAAATTCTGCTGATACTTGCAGGCTGAGAGAAGAGTGCTTGCACAGGAAACGATGGAGAGAGGTCAGGACTTGAGGGACCAAGGCTAGAAGAGGAAAGAGGAGCCCTTGAAGTGGACTGTGGCAGACAGAGGCAGAAGGCAACCTGGAGAGTGGGCTGCTGAGTCCAGACAAGAGGCTTTCCAGGGGAGGCAGCTTCCCAGAGGGCAGGGGCTCCACCCAGTGAGGGTGGCGAGAGTTGGAGACAGGAAGCTGAAGTGTAGCCGCGGCACAATCTGGGGACTCAGGGGCTAATGGCCGTGCAGGTATGTAGAAGATATGGGCTTTGTCTTTGAGGCATTTGTACAAAGCAGTGAAATACCAGGAGGGAGGCTGCAGGAATCTTCCTCTACAGCTGCAGTGTGGTGGCTGGGAAACGGAGGGAGGAATCAGGGAGACTACTTAGGAACATAGGAGTGATCCCTTGAGGGACTCTGAGGGGCTGAGCTAGGTCGTGATAAAGAAAGACAATTGCCTGGGCTGACGTCGTGAAGACAGTAGCACTGATGGCATTTGCTGAAAGACTGCATGAAAGAGCAAGGAGCTAAAGGCCACTCTGTGGTTTGGAGCTAGGTACGTCGAACGGCTTTGTCATCAGTGTGTCAAGGCCAGCTGGGGTGACTGAAGGGAGAGGCAGATGATTTAGAGGAAGGAGTTTACGTGAGTCTGAATGGCCTGAGGACCATCCACTGGTTTATCAAGCCTCCGGCTCATACTGGCTCTAGAGCCAGCTGTGTAGATGCAGAACCGTAGAACTGGATGGAATCATTCAGTTCGGAGCACGTCAGGGGAAAGGATGTTGGCCAGACAGGGGTTTACAAATACAGTTGTGTCGTTTCCTCTTCTGCTCTCATTCTAATTTGATTTTTGGGGCGACACAGAGAAGTCCTTGCCTCAGGGGCTCCTAGTTTTCAGAGAATCCGTCACTGACTGATTGATGTACAGGCTTCTTGCTTAGAATCTTCCTCGCGGAAGAAAGGCCTGAAGTCATAGTGGAGAGACTTACGAAGCAAGCCGGGGGAGCATGCACAAGGGAGAAGAAAGATCATAAAGTGGAGGCAGAACACCACTAAAAACTCTGCACATCTGATGGTGATTTTTTTTGGGGGGGGGTAGGAGCCACCCAGAAACAAAACTACCTGGAAAGGAGAAATGTCGTTCATCATATACTTGTGTGTTTATGAAATTAAAAGTTTCTCAGAAGTATGGTTCTTCTTGGTAATAATACACTTGCTGCTCCATGTTAGCTATGTGACCTCAGACAAATCTGGGGTCCTCTGTTTCCTTATCCACAGATAGTCATGTCCATTCCATTGGATGCATGGTGGGTGGGAAGCTGAGTTCAGTGCTGCTCTCTGTGTGTACGCAATATGACATGAAACCTTCCATCCCCTGCTCAGTTTTGCCATGGGGTCAGCACAGGGCCAGCACAGGGCTGGCAGTTGCTCTGGCATCGGCCAAGTACCTATAGGTAGAGATTCGACCTGGTCTTATTGAGTTGTCCAGGATGGACCACACGGTCGTTTGATGTAAGACATTCTGGGCCAATTGGTCTGCAATTTTCATTTGATTTCATGGCAGACCCTGACTTTGGCAGCACCAGAGTAAAATTCTATTTTCACATTCCTGTCAACTATGTAGGGGCAGTTTCATCTTAGTGGGCCAATACCTGTTAGCTCTGTCATGATTTGCAATACTGGTCTGGTATTCTTATTTATATGCTGGAATCTCATTAATGTGCATGTCTTTCTAATGCTTTCCCTAGGGTGAACCATATCTGAACACGGCCTATGGGCACATGATCTGCTACTGGGATGGATCTATTCATTACTTGATGTACCTAGTGATGGTGGCAGCCGTAGCGTGGGAGTAAGTTGATTCAGCTGGTATGAACTTAGCAACCGGTAAGGGTATGTAAGGCAAACACACCGCAGAGGTGACTATATAAACAGGTATGTCAGGAGAGGAGTGCTGTTTTGAATTCATCTCTTTCAATTATTCCCCATCGTGGTGACAGCTCAAACAGAACAGCCCCTTAGGTTTCTGCTTATGTTTTCTTATTAGAGAACTTTCCTTTTAGAGAGTCAAAGTTTAGTACATGCTAATTCAAAGCTTCCATCTCGAGTCGGTTCAGAGCTTCTCTCTCAGTTCAGATGTGGTTCTGGGATACAGGGCTTGGGATTTGATTGTATCTCTCAGTGCTTTGTGGGGTGCACCATGTGCATCTCCAAGATTAAAGGATTTGAGGAAGTCTTTGATGACAACTCCTATCTTCTAGGTACTAGTCCCTCTGCTATGATGTGCCTTTTGTGCCTCATGGGTCTGTGTGGACTCTTTGGAGACTCCTGTGGCAGGACCTTTGTATCCCACCAGTTTCTGAGGCAAACAGTGTCTCTGGTTGCATTTTTACTCCCCACCCATTGTGGTTTATCCCTAGTTTCTTCCTGGGTCCATAGAGTAGTCTTCGACAAGGGATTCTTTCCTGATGACGCAAACCCAGCTACAGTCTCCAGTTTCCATTTGGCCTCAAGTTAGAGAAAGTCATGAAGTCTGTCCCCCTCACCCCTAACCGCAGTTCCATTGACTGCTTCTGCATTTCCTCATAATGCTCTCAGGACATGGGATGGCTGTATTGACCTTATCTTGTCTGCCACAGTCGCAGTCTTGCCACATTCCAAGTCATTGTCCTGGTGAGGTTGGTTCTGTCAGACTTGGGTCAGGGCAAGGGCAGAAAAACACGGTTCTTTTCTTTTGTTTCCCTTCTGACAGACTCCTTTCAAATTCCTCATAGCCTCTAGTATGGAGCTGTGTGTCCGGATGATCAGTCAGAACAATATTCTACCACCACTGGGACATGGAGATGCTCATTATGTCCACCTCTGGGACTTTGATCAAAACTCTGTGTTGCCTCAGAAAGTCCATTTTATATCCTAATGATTAAATTAGTGATCTAAAATACTTGGTAATATTGCCCTTTCTTCTTTTAACCTGCCCTTTGCTGAAGTCGGGAGCTTCATTCAGATAAGGAAAAGCAGGAGTCCTGAACAGAGATGACTGTTGTAGAGTAACCATTTAACTGCAGGGCATTGTGGCATGTATAACTTCCTGTTCAAAAGGACACAAAGGGGGCCTACATACACATATCCACATGTACATGCATGTGCACCCATACACATGTTCATACATATTAAAATGTACATACATGTACACACACATGAGCACATACACATGTATGACACATACAAGACTCTACATCACATGTGGAAATATGTACATCACATGTGGAAATATGTGATCATCAGGGTTCCTTAATGTTTATCACTTGATTCAGTAAGTTATCATTCATGTGTTTCAAAAGTTGGGATAAAAATATAATGGTAAGGGACTGAAGAGCGGGCTCAGGGGTTAGACTCTTTCTCATAAGCAAAAGGTCCTGAGTCTGGATCCCAGGTAAAAATGCTGGGCAGACACAGTGATGGCCTATACCTGTGGCCCTAGTGATGGAGCCTGGAAAATACAGAGTGAAGCAAAAAGGAAGTGGAAGTAATGCAGGATGAGTCCTGAAGTTACCCTTGGGTTTACATAGGGACACACAGTCCCTTTCACACACACACACACACACACACACACACACACACACACACACAATGAAGAAAATTTAAAAAAATGGTGAGGATCATCTTTTGCAAGTAGTATAAGACAAATGAAGATTTTGTTTGTTTCAGGGAAAGTTACAGAACCATTGGTCTTTATTGGGTTGGATCCATTATAATGAGCATTGTTGTTTTTGTGCCTGGAAACATCGTAGGTAAGAAACTTTGTGTTCATATTCACTTTCATTTTTGCAATAATGGGTTTTTTAAGTAGAGAAGTTATTTATATAACTTCAAAGTAGAACTAAGAGGTTCTGGGCTTATGAAAACTATTTTGCAAATTTATTACTATTCCTCTGTATGCACTCATTTTTTAAGAATGGCTTCAGAGCAATTTTCAGACATGTGCACTGAATAGTTAAGTGACTGTCATTTCATGAGCAGATACTGCTTACAATTTTTTGTGTTATGTACAATTCAATGAGAACATGATAAATATACTTGGAAATTAATATTGTGGAAGTTTAAAGTAAAAGATTATACATGCATAAAATTAGGATATATTACATATACTTTTTAATACTATAGATAGATAAGACATCATTGTTAATAAACATTAAATAGTTTTATATTAACTTGTTTTATTTCATAAAAATTATTGCCTGGACTGTACCAAAATTTTAAATGATTTGAGGTGGGGAGACATTCTACATGTTACTTGTGTTCAGAAATGCTTCAGCAAGCTTCTGATTTTCTCTTTCTCTCTTTCTTTTAAATAGGGAAATATGGAACACGAATCTGCCCTGCTTTTTTCTTAAGCATACCATATACTTGTCTTCCCATCTGGGCTGGTTTCAGAATCTATAATCAGCCACCAGAAAATTACAATTTTCCCTCCAAGGTGATTTTATTAAGTTTAATGATAAACTTATCACACTCACAGGGTCACTGAATTGCAATGCCTCTGAGGGGAGGCATGTTTGGGGCATGCCATCTGTGCCACTGCCTTGGTAGTGTGGCATTCGTTGACATTTTAGTTAATGAGGCAGATGATCTGCTTTTGTCTGAATCTGTTTGTTTATGTTGCCAGGCTACACTTTTGGGGACTTTTTGCAACAGGGGTCAAACTGGCTCCCGTCAATCAGTTCTGTGTTAATATGTTAGGTGAGGTCCAGAGCTTGTGGTCTGCCTGGGTTGTTAAGGATGGGAACACCAGGGTACTTCCTTAAGTAATACAATGCATCTGTTGCCCCAAGAGGAGGTTACCCAGCTACTGCTGTTCAAGGTAATCTACAGCCCCAGGGTCTAATCTCAAGAAATCTTGCCATAGTGACTGGCTGTAAGATCTCTTCTGAGGCTCCTCCAGTCACTACCACAGTGGTCAAGGCAAAACAACGCGGGGCCAGTGGAAACTGTGTTAAAGTCGATTCTAAGATAGTGATATCTTTCCAATTTTCTCTTCCACTGATGGGGATTAAATCTTTAGGCAAAATCCTTTAATCCTGATATGTGAAACTATGATTATTAGTCTGACAGAGCATTATTATTCAGTTCACAAAAATATTTTGAAAAGTAGAATTCACTATGATAACTTTTTGGGGAGTACTAGGAATGGACTTATGTTTGCTTGCATGTGAAACATCTTTAGCATGAGCCTTACTACCAGCCTTATAATGTACTTTAATAAACACATAGTTTATTTGTAAATATTTAGATATTGCTAGGTAAATTCAGGTTGACACATTGACAGTTGGTGCACTCTTGCAATCCTTTCAAAAGTGGGTGGGTGTTAAAAAGAAAATGCAGGGTCGTCAGGGGTTAAGTCTCTGCCTTGCAGGAGGAAGGCCTGAGTTCAGATCCTAGACCCCACGTATAGACGCTGGGTGGAAGTGGGGGCAGCCTGCGTTTCTGGTCCTGGTAGGGTGGAGCCCATGAATCCTGGGGTAGAGTAAACAAGGAGGAGGTGGAGGTGGTCCATGGTGGTTCCCGAATTCTCCGTGGTTCTACACACACACACACACACACACACACACACACACACATACACACACTACACAATTGAATAAATTTAAACAGTTATCTGTGAGTATATGTGCGTGCACATATAAATGAAAACATATGTCAGTCAGGTATGGTGCTGCATATCTGTAATCCCAGCACTTAGTAAGCAAAACTGGGAAGATTTTGAGTTTGAGACCAGCCTGGGCTACATGGTGAGACCACATAAAAATTAAAAAAAGGGTCGAATGATGATTAACATACCAATTATCCAATCAATTGAACAGGAAAATGAAGATATGCATGGCTTGAAGAACATATCAACTATTGACAGTGGTATGAAAGGTTTTGTGACTTACTTTCTAAAACCTTATTTTTCAAACAAATGCAACTTACCTTTGTAATCATGAAAATGTCATAATTTCAAGAAAAAGTATAGATTAGAGCTAGGACCCTTCAAGATCATCTGGTCCAAACCTTCCATTTCATACAAGAGGTAACTGGAACTTGAGGAAGAGAGAATCTTCTCAAGTCCCACAGCCAGTGGTATTTGATATGAATTGTGAATCTTTAAGTTCTCTTGTTGCTCATCACTGCAGCATTAATGTTTCATAAGATTTCAGCTTCTCCTGCGGCACTTCTTGCTTTCTACTGACAAACTCTCTTTTAGGTTGTTCAAGAGGCCCAAGCAAAGGGCCTGTTGAGAAGGCCGTTTGACTTAATGTTGGTTGTATGTCTTCTCCTGGCAACTGGATTTTGCCTGTTTAGAGGTTTGGTAAGTATAGCAGATCAACATTATCGTGTTCCAACTGGGAAGAAAACCTGGGAGAATTTATATAATATTACATATATTTTGAATAATCAAAGTAACAAACTAGTCCTGTGAGAGCTTGGGGCTCTGGACTGGCTTTCTACTGCTCTCCACGCTCAGCCACTCACCCCAAGAGGTGGCTCACCCTGGGCCACCATCTCCTTTGGGTCCTCAGATCCAGCTGTAGCCAGAAGTATTTTCCTTTCTATATTTTAGGATGCCTGGAAAATTGGCCATTAGAATCTCATCCAATTTCTTGATGTTTTCCATTTAAATGTAGGGGGCACCCGAACTCCATTAATAGCTGTGGCACAGAGCACCCGTGATGTGTTCTGTACAGTAAGGGCAGTGGCATCTGATCCACAGAAGTGTTTGATACACACACACACACACACACACACACACACACGCACACATACATACACACACACACACGCACGCACGCACACGTGCATAGAGTCATGTGAATTTCTCACTTGTTTGGATTCTGATAAACATGAAGAGCACATGAGCATTTTTTCTCTTTGTTTCTAAATCATTTTTATAATTAAAAATACTTTCTATAGTGTCAATGTTAAGAGGATTGTAACCCTGACCACTTAGCTGCGTTATCTTCGAAAAATGACCTCATCTCTCTGACTCACAATTTTCTTCTCTGTAAAATACTAGTGCCCACCTTATAGTATTGTTTTGAAGATTAAGATACCATTCTCCTGGTACAGATACTTGTACAAGAGTGAGTGCTTGATAAATGATGGCTATTATTCCTTTTCTTTTTTTTTTTTTTTTAGAAACAAGATTTAAATCTTTATTCATAAGAGTTTTACCATTGTTATAGAGAAAAAATCGGCATTACAACCATAAAAATGAAATTTTGATAAATAGTAATAACTGCACCTCAGATAACTTTACATCTACTTTAATTTACCAGAAAGAAAGGTACAGTTGTACTTAAGATCAGGATTTACAGCGTCAAAATTTAAACTAGAGTTTCTAACATTGGGTTTACATTACTGGGTTTAAGTT
The DNA here is from genome assembly GCA_023101885.1 of Typhlomys cinereus. Taxonomy (NCBI): domain Eukaryota; kingdom Metazoa; phylum Chordata; class Mammalia; order Rodentia; family Platacanthomyidae; genus Typhlomys; species Typhlomys cinereus. The sequence continues at coordinate 1,156,686 of JALPQD010000476.1, forward strand.
TTTTTTTTTTTCTTCAGGATATTGGAATAGCATTAGTTAAGTCTTACAGATATCCAGGGGAATAAAATATGCGTTTACATTTTTTACATTGTTACAACTCAAAATTCATTTTAATTATCCTCCATAATTTTCTTCTGTAACACATCCATTTCTTTATTAAGCACTTGTTTTATTTGGTTAAGTACAACATGGCCGTTATTCTCTATGTCTTCCAAACTCTTGAAGAACTGATCTTTCAGCAGTTTAGCTACTTTCAGTTTCTCAGCCTGAAGAACTTTAGTGCACTTAAATCTCTTGCCCTGCTGCTTAAATATATTCATTAGTTTATCTTCCTGTTCCCCAAGTTTCTTCAGTTCCAAATGCCACCGATTGAACATACTCTCAAACTTCCCAGTATATTCATTTTGAAGCTGCTTCATTTCATGTTGTTGTTCTGTCCAAACTTGTTCAATGTTCTGGGTAATCTCCTGAACAGATTCCTTAATAAATATCTCCATTCCTTTTTGCTTCTGAAGAAAAGCCTTGTCAATATTATCTCCAATGTTGTCCAGTTTGATTTTTAAGTCAAATCTTTCAGTTACGATTCCTTCAGGTAAACATGGTGTATCCGACCTACCAAATACTGAACTTGGAGCTTTGTTAATATCCTGTGCTAAATCCTGCACATCACGGACTTCAGCATTGATGTCAGAGATAACCACTTGAGAATCATCCAAGTTTTGTGCTTCAGATATCTTCTGATCTTTGTAGGCTGACATATTTCAATGTGCTCTCCCGAAGGATGACCTTCCCAGCGCCGGCCTCCTGCACGCAGCTCCTCGCAGCTTTCCGTCAGCTTCCGAGGGCGCCAGTTGAATAAAACTACTATTATTCCTTTTCATTGGTCACTGATAACTTCATAATGTCAGCTTTATGATTTATTCCTAGAAAATATAAGTTTGGGCAGCTCAGAACTGTTAATTATATTCAGGTTTAATGATGATTTCTAACTACTCTAAACCTGCCTGTGTTGCACATTGGGGAACAGAGAGGCCAGTATAAACCATCATAGCTAATCCATTCCTTATGGAATTCTATAACAGCTAAATATAATAACATTAATAACTAAGTATAAAGACTGTAAATGGCCTCTTCAGGGTTTGGGATGAGATGCTGTTTTAAGAGTTGTCTTTGTGGGCTGTCAGACTCTTCCCAGAGCTGACTGAGACTCAGGAAAGGGACATGAAGATGATAGGTAACAGGCTTTTTCCAGATCTGTTCTTTGGTTTGTCGTGATCCCTAAAATTCAGACACAACCACATAGTGAAACCCAACTATATTCTAAGATAGCCATATCCACTTCCTTTATACTTGAGAAAAATATTTGCATGGGCTTTTACCAACTTTACCATGGCCTATGTAGGCCTATAATCTACATGTTGTCTAGATGGGACATCTCATTTGTGGCCAAGAATATGAGGAATGTGCCAGGGGAAGAAAGTAACTCAGAGGGGACCTAATACTTGTCTATGTGTGGTCAAGAGTCTCTACTGGGCCAAAATCTGTTCTGCTGTCTTTCAAAGTGGGCAGAGAAGGTGGCTTCAGACAAGAAGACCCTGTTTTTAGATCATTACCCTTTACAGCTCTCAAAGACCATATACTTTGTGAGGCACTGGAGAGAGGAAGATGCTATCTTCGAATCTTGAAAAGCATAATAAGATTTTTTTGGTATAGAAATGTATTTTTCTTCCTGTAGGGACTAGTTGACTAGTTATTCCTAGGAAAATTGAAATAAACATCTAATCAACAGCTATGCTTTGACTAGCAAAATCTAGATACTTAAACTGCGAATATTAGATTCTCAAGAATAGAACAGTGCTTTCTTTTTCTGCTCCACTGTTAATCTAGACACAGACCTTTTAAAGAAGTCTGCAGAGTATTTCTGTCCTTTCCTTGCATCAATGAGTCTGTAAGACACATAAATAGCAAAGCAGCTTGTGACTAAGCCTGGTGCACTTGGCCTTATCTGCAAACCGAAGAAGCAGACATTACTGCATTTATAATGAATTCATGTTTGTTTTTAGATTGCTTTGGACTGCCCAGCTGAGCTCTGCCGACTATACGTACAATTTCAGGAACCCTACCTGAAAGACCCTGCTGCTTATCCTAAAATTCAGGTCAAGTAGTTCAAAGCCAAGATTTTTCTAAAGCTAATTCTCTCTCTTTCCTTTCACTCTCTCTGTCTTTCTCTTAATTTTTAAAAAATTTTTTAGAGTTTCATACATGAATACAATGAGTTTTTAAAAAAAATTGTGTGTGTCTGTATGTGTGTGTGTGTGTGTGTGTGTGTGTGTCTGTATGTGTGTGTGTGTGTGTATCAGAGAGCAGTGTATGCCTGTGGAGGCCCAAGAATGACTTTGGAAATCACCCTGGATTGCTCTACCTCCTTTAGGTTTCTGCTCTGGGGTTTCCCAGGCTTTGCTTTGTAGAGCTGGATGTGCAGGACACCACCATTTCTGCCTGGAGAGTTTTTTTTTTTTTAAGTGTAATCTGAACTCAGATCCTTCTGCTTGTAAGGTAGCAACTTAGTCCCTGAGCCATCTCTCCAGCCCCAGTCATTAATTTTTTTTAAAATAAATTTATTAAACTTATTTTTATATACATGCTCTTGCCTCCCTCGTTCCCGCCTCCCTCATTCCCACCTCCCTTCTTCCTTCCCGCTCTCATCCCATCCTACGTAGGTTCAGTCTGTTCCTTCCTAGTCTCCTTTCTTTTGGCTCTATGGGTCCTGGGGTTCCCTCTGTATCATCTGTTCTCATGGGGGTTTGGGCCTCTGTGGCAGACAGAGAGGTCCTTCCTTGGGCTGCCCACTGATGTGGGTGCTCCACTGCCTCTGTCTGACCCTTGTCCCTAAGGATTCTCCTGGGGGTATGTTGACATGTCTATCACTATGCAGGTCTCATGAGTTCAGGTCCCATTGCCGTGAGTTACTGGCTGCGGCTTCCCTATCGTGAGTGAACTGACCTGGCCAGCAATGGAACTCTCCATTGTTAGGTCCTTACAGTCTACACCCCCTCTTCTGCAAAGTTCTGGATGGGGAGAGATTTGGCTGGCCTGGTTCCAGGGGATCATTGTAGGGTTGCTGGTGTTCTGTATTCAGGCTGTTTGTTGTTATCCATTTTGTTCTCGCATTGCACGAGGCTGCCTCCTATTTGAGTGTTGAGATCCTCTCCTATCCAACAATACAGAAAGGAGAGGCCATTATAGAAGAGAAGGCTTGAAGGAGAGGGAGGATCAGGAATAGGGCACAGCAGTGGGTGTGGTCAACCTCCAGGACATCATCTGGCTACTAATCACAACCCCCACCAATGGGGAACAAATGTCCAGTGCTTCAAACCACTTCAAGCACCAGAGATCAGCAAAGAGACTGACTGTGGGTTGCATCAGAGATCTTGCTAATTATGGCTCTTTCTTGGTGGCCTTTTTTCTCTACTGAACTTTGTTCCTTTGTCTTCATTCTCTTTGGGTCTTTTTTGCCCTACCTTCCTATTTCAAGTCCTTTGTGGTTGTAAAGTATAATAAAAAGATTTTCCCTTGAGTATGCCATTATGAGGGCTTAGGATTAGGTTCCGTTTTTAAAGGAGAACATGCGGCGTCTGGTTTTCTGTGCTTGGGATACTTTGCTCAGTATTTCTTCCAGCTCCATCTACTTAGTAGTCATTTCTTTTTTAAATGATTTTTTTTTCTTTTTTCATTTCTGTGTGTGTGTGTGTGTGTGTGTGTGTGTGTGTGTGTGTGTGTGTGTGTAGGTGCATGTGTGTATGTCTATGGAGGACTGAGGTCGATATCAGGATAATCATCTTCAATTGCTCTTCCACTGTATTCTTTTGAGACTGGGTTTCTAATCAAACCATAGATTGCTCATGGAGCTAGCCTGGCTAGCTAGCTTGCTCTGGGGATTACCAGGCTTTGCCTTCTGGGAATGGAATTTCCTGGCATTTTATGTGGGAAATGAGCACTTTAATTGCTGAGTTCTCTCTTCAGTCTGATTTTTTTTTGAATGGGAAAATAGGACTCTCTGTAGAACAATTTTTTTTGTGTGTGCTTTTGTTCAGGCCAAGCTGTTAATTTGCTATTACGTCTTTGTTCAATACAGATGCTGGCATACATGTTCTATTCGATCCCTTACTTCGCAATTGCACTTTATGGCCTAGTGGTTCCCGGATGTTCTTGGATGCCTGATATAACGCTGATACATGCTGGAGGTCTAGCCCAGGTACGGAGAACATTCCCTTTGAGAAAGATCACTGGTGAGCTAGAGGTGTTAAATATATAAAAACAGTCACTCCTCAGAGTTTTGGAGCAAGAAATATTTTCCCATTCTGCAGAGGACATTCCTCCTAAATCTCATTGTACTGTTTGATGGATGTAGTTATATATTAGCCTTGAAATATGCAGTTCTGTGGATCTTTGTTTGGGTTATTTCAATGTTTTTTGTCTTAATTTTAAAAATCCTTTTAGTATTTCATACATGGATATAGTGAATATATGATAAACACCTTTATCCCCAATCCAATCTCCCTTCCTTTTCCCAGTACAACCCTTCTTCTTCCCTTCCTTTCTATTTTTATGTCTTTTCACTTGGTGTGGTCCACTGAGTTTCACCAGGGTTGCCTTTGACAGCATATTTCAGTACTTTCAGGAACATGAGTCAGTATGAGCGGGCATACTATTGAGGAAAGCATTTTCTTCCCCTCCCATCAGTTTCCAGGGAGGTGGGAGGTCCCCTTGGGATCATTCCCCTTCCATGGTTATATGTCGATAGGACGAATCTCCTGCAGGTCTCGTGGAAACACACATAGCATCAGTGAACTCATGGATATTATAGCCCAGTGATGCCCAGAAGAAAATGTCTGGCCACACTCCTGCCCTTTTCAGGCTCTTAAAATCTTACTGCTCCCATTTGATGTTCCCTGACCCTTGGGGTGGGAGTGGTTAGATGTCCTTAGGGCTGAGTCCACAGTCATTCATTTTTTTGCACTTTGGCTAGTTGGGATTTTTTTTTATAATAGACACCTTCCATTGCAAAGGGAAAGTTATAATACTGAGTGCTCCTCCAGTCTATGGGTAAGACTCATGTTTAAAAGGCTGTTTGATAGTGTCTTTATAGCTAAGCTTTAAAAGATTGCATTCACTCTACAGCCTATGTCCTCCTCTTCCATAAGTGCTTTTTCTGCTTTACAGTACCAGGAATGTGATCTCTGTTGAAAAGTGGGTCCTGAATGCAATCAGAAAGCTGTTGGTTGCCCTCTTGACATTCATTATTTCAACATTTTAATGACTTTCAGCTTCTTCAGGCCCAGTTGTTTCCCTCTCCTGTTTAATTTCAACCTCAATTTCACCTGTATTTCACTGACATTTTACATTTTTTTGGAGACATTTCACAAAATTTGTAAGATTAAAAAATTACTTTCTTAATGGAATCAACCACAAAGACTGTAGTTTTAAAAATATATTTGCAAAGAAAATTCAACTCTATAAAAGGATGAATGTTTTTCACATTAATGTTTTGAGACAGGATCTTGCTGTGCAGCTTGGACTGATTGAACTCATGGTCTTCCTACCTTTCTCTCTCACCCCCTAACATATAAGTCCACCTCTAAGTTAGGCCAACTGCTCTCTCACCCCCTAACATGTAAGTCCATCTTTAAGTCAGACCAACTCATTTGTTTCCAGAGTAATTCTCACCCAGATTTATTATTTAACTACCCAGTGGATGAGGAAGCCGAGGCTCAGAACAGCTTGATTTGCCTCACCTGGTCACAGTGTCACAGTGTATCACTAAATGAAGGATAGGGACACAAAATTCTGTGTGGCCTCAAAGCCCACAAAATCATCTCCTCCTGCTCCTGCAAACTTAGCTGAGTCAGAGTCCTGTGGGTTCAATGGAGAAGTTGGATAACTATTTCTTACATTAAGTGTGGTTGTGAGGGTCAGTGCTATCGAGTTGAGCCCTGAGGGCTGAGTGGGCTTTATTAGGTTGACCTCTCCTGGGTACAATAGGAGGAAGTACTTAGCCAGGGCAGAGTGCAGGTCAGGAACCTGCTCCTCTTCCTTCCCCTCCTTTGTATCCCCCATAGGTCTTGAACCCACTTCATTCTTGCCAGCCAGGACCATGGCTGGCAAGCTTTGCTTCAGTTGAGTCTCTTCTGCATGCCACATGCCATGGCTTGACCTGCACGACCAGCCCCAGAAAGGATTCTGAGTGGTGTCAGCATACATCAACAGGTTCTTATTAGATAGTCCGGACTGGCCTTGAACTTGAGATCCTCTATCTTCAGTCTCTCCAGTGCTGGGATACAGATATGTACCTTTGTACCTGACTGAATTAAAACCAACTTTCATTAAATGATCTAATGAACTCTGAAACTGTACACAACTTTTCTAGTAAAGGTCCGTAGAAAACATGCTGGGTGGTTATTGGGTTCTGATTTCAGACTTGTTAGGAATCTCCCAAAAATGTTTTCAGACATTAAAAACAAAAAAGAGAAATAAAATCATGATATATTTTAGATTAAGTTCAATTAGGGACTTATTAAAATAACTATCTTCTAATGCAAAATGCTTTTATAGGGCTAAAGTTACATGCCTAACTTGCTAATTAGAGAAGTATGCAGGTCATATAAATTCACATATTAGTGTTTTCTAGCAACTGAAGTAGAGTTGGGCACTTTGTGTAGACTCAACTAACAAGATCAAATATGTTGAATCCTATGATGGTTGTATCAATACTAAATATATAGACCCTTTTTCCCTAAACAACATAGTATCACAATTGCATAAACAGCATTTATACTGTACTAGGTATTTTATCACCTCATTTGAAATATGCAGACGGATGTACCTAGGGCAAATGCAAACACATCAACTTACATAAGGGATTTGAGCATCTAGGGACCTTGATATCTGTGGGATATCCTAAGGTACAGGAACCAGTCCTTGGATGTTAATAAACTCCATACTTGAATTTTTTTTTACTTAGTATAGAACTTTTTTTTTTTTTTTTAACTTAATATAATTGAAAGCCAAAACTCCAATTCAAATCTCTTGTTATTGTTAATTCAAAGACCTTGGTTATTTTTCCCTCTCCGATCATCAGTTTTTTCCTTCTCTTCTGTAAACTGAGATTAGTACCTCTCTCATAATGTTGCTGTGAGGAGTAAATGGGGATATATATATATATATGTATATACTTAAGAATAGTACCTGGCATGTAAGAGCTATGTATGTAACTCTTGGTGGCTATTACTATTATTGGCTTATGATTCCCAGAATGTGTTTGAAGGAAAATACCTTGGTGTTGAAAGATTAATCTATAGATATAATCTATAATTGATAGTGTGTGTGTGTGTGTACATATATATATATATACACCCAATATATATATACAAACAATTACTCGAAATCAGAGGAACTGGTCTTTTAAAGCAGAGAGATTTTTCGATGGGCTCTTTGCAACCACAGCCACCGGGGCAGAGTCAGTTGATTTCTTTTTCCATTCACTGACTTTCCTACTCCTGACCATGCAAGAGTTTAGAGGATTATCTGTGAATACTATGCTTGGGTGTACAATGTTTACTTCACTGGAAGTTCTGTAAGATTTTTCCTCTGTGGGAACCTTTAAGGACAGTAAAAGCTTTAGTAGAGCATGGATTCTTGTAACATTAATGCTAGTCCTATTTTCACTCATGTTTCTGGTGTGATTTATTACCAAATACCTTTATTTGGAATTCAGAGTTTGGGTTTAGTATCTTCACAAGCTCAGTATTGTTTGATGGAGACAACTGAGTTAAATAAAAGGTCAAAAAGGATCTAAAATCAGAGGCCAGGTTTTCAAGAAAGCACAGCAGGTATTTCAATTGAGTTTTGTGGTTTTACAAAACAAAAAATGAACAAACAAACCAACCTGCTTAGTTGTCCTAAACTTGTCATAGTTATCCACTCATCAAACCTTAACCTGAGACAGGTTCCATTATCTGGTTTGTAGTGGAACTGGATTTTGACTCTGGCCATGGAGCTGAGCTCCATTATATTAAGTTACTCAATAAACCCTAAGATAAAACATCAAATACTCTCAGCCATTATATTAAGTTACTCAAAAACTTTTGAGGGCTAACATGCTTCTGGATTTGCTATTTACATGGGCCAAAACCATGGCAACTGTCCCAATGTCCACCTAAGATTTTGCCCTCTAACATTCATTTGGACCTATAAAACCCAGTCCTTTCTAATTGTCATTTTTGGTTTGTTCATATTTTCTCTATAAATATAGGAAAGTGAAAGTGAACTACTGCCATTTTACTTTTGTTCATTTTCACTGCCTTATTAGTCTATACCCCAAATACCAATCTTTAATTTAAAAAAAATTTCTCTAAGGTAGAAGACAACTTAGAATGGAATAAAAGGAAAATAATTAGGAACTTAACTATGTCACCAAAGCCTGGGGTAATTAGTTACTGGGATTCAGAGTTCAGCACCATTGCGTTCACTTGCACACCTGGCTCTAGGGGACACCCAGGCTGAACTTCTGCGATTATGCAGAAAGGGGGTAGAACAGCACTTAGCAGACGTGACACATTTAATACATGGGAAGAGCTATGGGTGGGTGACTATTTAAGTGCTGCTATAAACAGCACTGGAATATGCAGTACTAGGAGCTGTGGACAACTGGCATCTTTTGGTTCCGAACATAATTATCTTTAACCTTTGCTAATAATTCTTAGTATAATGCCTACTAATGCAGGAATAAGTAGAGAAGTGCTTTAAAGATTCCTTTTTTGGACTCTGACATTCACAAAGATTAGTGTTGTTGAACGTTTATTGAGCTCTAACAATGTGATAGATGCCACACAAAACATCAGACGCAGTACCTGCCCAGTGGGCGTACAATCTAACCTAAGGACAAGAGTCATTCTTGAATATTGGCATGAGCTTACTGTTCATGAAAATGAGGTATTATCTGCACTGGCTAGTACAGGAAAGGGCCCACAGAATTAGTGACTTTTTAAGCTTGTGTGTGTACCCTACACAAGTATACACAACTGCTCATGTTACTTATTTTCTGAAAATATGGGTGGCTTTTTTTCTGGAGACTTTGTCATGTTCACAACGGTTTATAAAGATGGTGCCACTGAGCTGACATTTCTGACAAAACCAGGGTTCTAAACTGGCCTCTAGTCCAGAAGAAAAATTAATTATGTATTCAGAAAAACAGCTATTCAAAATAGGTTGTAGGGAAAAATAGTATCAGGAGTCAAGTTCCTGTTCAGAGTTCCGAGAATGTCCGTAACAACAGCTCCTTAAAGCAGTCCCAAAATGCCCTTTATTCTCAAGGTCTTTTGTTCTAGCAATACAGAGATACAAAGACTTTTGGCTGGGCCTTTTGAGCTGGGGAGTGTGCCTGAAGGTAGAGCCTTCTCAGTGCCTGTGGATCACACTGTAGGCAATCCGCTTCTTGGTCCTTGTCAGAATACCACAGGAATCTAATTTCTATCTCCACGGTAGCAAAAATGTACTAAGAGGTATCCAGAATATATCATAACTTGTAAAATTATAGCCCATTAAAATATATGCCATTGATACAAACTCATAAACATGCTGCTTATAAAAACTTGCCCTTTTCTTGTCATGGTGAAAGGAAATGGCAAGTAGTTTTATCTGTTAACCACTTAGCTGAACCAACCCTATTGATTTCACATAGAAGGAAATTCAAGATACGTTTACTTAAAACAAATTATCTAGTGATTCTGGTTATTTCTGTGTCTTTAGATTCTGTATCTTTATTTTTTTCACTTTGATCCAGGTATGCTAACAACTATTTATTACACATAACTTTCCAGTTCATAAACATTTATTCATGGGTATCCTGGATTTCAGAAAGACACAAAAATATAGACTTGTGATTGGCATTTTACAATGACAGACAACTTCTGATGAAATGCTTTTTTAGTTCTTAATCCTGCTATGACCTGTATTGTCCTTTGAAATAATTTTCCTCTGTGCTTATGAAAAGTATCAAAACCAAACAAAGCAAACAAACCCAACTGGCACTTCTGAATGTGTATGTGTGCAAATGAGAGGAGGATAGGGAAAGAGAATATGAGTGTGTGTGAATATATTCCCACTGAGAGTGAGGGGAGAGAGAAAGAATATGTGTGTGCATACACTGAGGGAGGGCCTTGCCTTTCCATCTCCCAGTGTAGATCATGCTGACAAGTAAAGTTCTAAGTGGGTTACAGTCCGATCTGAAAAGGTTGCTTGTACAAATTATGTGGTATTTTATTATCTTACTCACACCCACGGCCAAGCTGCCAACCATTTTATCTTACAAAACAACTCTTTGTGTTACATGAATAAATAAAAGCATACAATGAAAAAAGGGATTTGAGCTCTTGTTTTAAGCAGCAAGACTAATAAAAGAAGTTGATGTCCTCAGTGCCGCTTTTTAAATAGTTATGTTAAATACACTTTAGCCTTTTAAACTCTGGACTTCATTTTTAGTGGAACATAATTTGTGAGACATAGTTGAGTATCTACATAAAGTTTCTAGAACTCAAGTCAGAAAAAAGAAATGGAGATTTTATTTAAATTTTTCTACTGAATTGAGTCACAAATGTTTGGCATGGGCCACTGGATGGACTAAAAAAATTGGCATGATATAAGAGCACACCTCTAAAAAAGTATATTTTATTTGAAGAATTATATGAAGACTGACTCTGAATTTAATGAAAATCTACAATATTAAAAATGTGGTTTATTTTAAGGTATTTTGTCTGTAAGACTAGTTTTGAGGGCATAGAAACATGCTCTGAATGAGCCAGCTAATAGAATTTACTATTCATCTAAGTGAACAGATTTTATGCTTACTCTTTTTTTTTTTTTTTTGTAATATGAACAGGCTCAGTTTTCTCACATTGGTGCTTCCCTTCATGCTAGAACTGCTTATGCCTACAGAGTCCCCGAAGAAGCGAAAATCCTGTTTTTAGTATTAAACATAGCATATGGAGTTCTTCCTCAGCTCTTGGCCTATCGTTGTATCTACAAACCAGAGTTCTTCATAAAACCAAAAGCAGATGAAAAAGTGGAATAAGAATGAATATACTTCATTTTCTTCCACTCTTGCTGACTTTTGCTGCAGTGGTACTGATTTTGTACCCCACTTTATTCTCCATACATGAATACTTAAGAAAACAGATTCTTGTCTTGTGTTGTGCCTGTGAGCAAAAAGAATGGTATTGTGTGGGTAGATGTCCTTTTTTGAAGGAAGGTTGGTGAGAAATAGCTTGCTTAAATATATCAGAATTATCAGTGAATAAATGTGACCATTTATTTCAACATTGTCTGTATATAATACATGTGAAAATTATAACTCAGTGCCTACAAACAACATAAAAATGAAAGCATTCATTTTTTGTGAAAATGGTTTATGCATATAAAATAATTCAAAACAGCAGTTACAGATTGGAGAAATAACTTCTGCATATAAAATGTATGATTTATTATTAACTATAATGTAAAAGCCAGATCATTATATTTTAAAATGTTGTTTGAAAAATGCCTTCCCAAGGGGGTGTATTATTTACTGCTGTTTCAAAATTGCCTTTACTAAAACTTTTTAGTGTGAACCTAAATAGCTAAAATGGCATAGATCAACTTTATCATTACCCTTAAAAAATGAACACTTGTTTTACTGGTGGCTGACAACATTTCTATTGTATTTCTGTGTATATTTTTAATAAAAATTATTTTTGGCCTTTTATGAAGACAAGCTATTTCATTAAAAACATTTTACATATATATTTTCTTGATAAATTTGGTTTTTAATTTAAAAAGTCTGTTATATGTTCTAATTCAAAATGTCATCTACATTCTTCTTATGTTTTAGTGTGAGCAATGAATGAAGAGATCTTCTGATGAATTTCAACAATTTTAAAATAAAATATTCAAATTAAAAAGTATCTCAAGGGAAAAGCACTAACTTATCATTTCTGCCTTTTAATGAACTTTCCATATTTGGTTTGAGTATAACAGAGTAAAATCGATATTTGCTAACTGACAGAATAAGCCAGAAACACAGTTGCCTCCCAATGTGCCTTGGAGTGGTGGGTGGACCGGTGCTTCCAGATCATCTGTTCCCATCACCACTCACCGTCCTAGGTTTTAGGTCTCACTTTTTTTCCCCCCAGTTCATTATTACCTTTTTACAAAAATGAGAAAACCAAGAAAAAAATTTGCGAAGTAAATCAATGTACGCATGATTGCTAATATGTGGACTTAGGGTCTCTTGAACTTGTATTTCTTTGATGTGTGTTCCTTCCAACCTTCAAGTGTTTTTGAATAACCTAAAACCAGAAGAGTATTTAAAAATAAAAAGGGAACAAAAAAAGGGAAAATCCTCACCTACACTTGATTCTACTGTCAACTTGTTAATGATTATGAATTACATCAATAATACCTCACATTACATATATGAAGCCAAATCACACTAACCTAGATGTTTACAACCTCAAACCTTATTCCCAGAACACATTCCAATAAATTTATTCTGTAAAAACAATACATATTTTTTTGTTTTTGACTTTTTTTTACAGTAAACTTTCCAACTACAAACCTTGAATATGTGAAAGATGTTCCAAGGACAGCATAACAGGATTGATAAAACCCAAATGACAAAATGTGTTTTCACAATATAGACTGGCATAAAAATAAATAAAACTCTCTATTATCACAATAGCAACAATAATGTACACATAGTAATGGTTTGTGGACAAATATTAACTATTCTAATTCTAGTTCCAAAAGAAAAGTTCATTTTAAAAGTTAATGCTTTGTCTTGTTTCCCATAGGGCTGCTGACAATTTCAGCTTTCAAGTGTAAAGTGACCACCTTGAGTGATTAGCTCAAATTGTATTGGCATTGGGAAAAAATAAATCCTTGCCTTTATTTTGGTATAATACACACAAAAAATCTCACTAATTTCACATATATAAATGCAATTTGAATATATAACATCATGGGGCTTGAGAAGTGTAAGTTGTCAACTAGCTATTTCTAATACAGAATAGATAATGTACAATATGGTTAAACTTTACACGTGGCCTCAAAACTGAAACATAATTTTGACTTCATCTTCAATATATCAATATGTATTTAGGAACTGGTTCCTGGGTTCTGTTAGATAGGGAATCCCATCCTTAGGCATTATGTTGAGTGGTCATCTAAAAAACACTAATTAATATTTTACTGAATATTTGTGGTGATAAAGGTGGGAAGATGATCAAAATTGCCATGATAGAGGGTCCTAGACATGGAGAAGTTGTGCAAAAATCTTGATGATTCTTAGTGGTTAAGGGCAACTTCATGCAACCAAATAACACAAAAATAAATCAAAAACCTTGAAAAAGGTTAAAATGTCTTTTTTCAACAGAACAGAGAGGAATGTGAATAATGTACACACGAACTGGGGTTCTGTCAATGACAATGAAGACAGTGTGTTGGTTCATATCAAATCCAAGAATATTAGACAATCAAAACATTTAACCTTCTTGTGGTTTCTCTTAATGTGCAGCATACATTACAGTAGTTAGGTCTGTAAAAAAAAACAGAAAGAAAACTGTCTTTAGATGAATTTGGATACTGATACTGAAAACTACCCACATTTATGCAATATATAAGGTTTTCAGGTTTCAATCAGCATTATGATAGTAACAACATTTAAAAACAACTTCTGAGGTTTTACTTTATTCCTATCAAAAAGTTAAACACTGAGCCAATGGATAAGGTACTTGCTCTTCCAACATAAAGAGTAGAATTCATACCCTAAGAATCAGTGGTAATAGCCAGGCTGCCGGTATCCCCTGTACTTGGGAGGTAAGCTGTCTTAGCCAACTGGCAAGCTCTGGGTTCAATTGCTTTAATGATAAAAGTGGAAAGTCACGGAAGATATGGGCATCGATTTCAGACTTCCACACCTGTACCTGCACACATGAAAATGCATACCCCCCACCTGCAACAAAACTATTTCTAGCATCCCATTTAAAAAATGTTTCGAAGAAAGGCACAAGAATGAGCAGCCCCCCTGCAGAGGAGCACAGAGTGAGGAAAACTGGGGATGGGGAGAGAGAGCCCTGAGCTAATCCACTTAGAATCCAGTGACAAAAATATGCTAGAAGTAACAGGAATGTGATAATTTCCTGGCAAAATTTTGGTTAGAGAGGTCTCAAAGACCCCCAAACATTATAGGCTTTTGCTATTGCTGTTGGTTGCTCTCCAAAAAACTGTCAGTAAGACCCTATTACTGAAGATGCAACACATAAGGATCACAGTAGATGGGCAAAAATACATCAACTGTAACTGGTCTGAGAACTTCCTCCTTGCTGTTTAGCTTACACAGTACCAAGGAATACTGTAGAAGCTACTGAGGGAGAGATAATCACAGGCCTCATCAATTCATAAGATCTGCAAGTTACAATAAAAAACACTACCTCAAAAGGTGACAGCAGTGTAATAGTGGCATGAGTATCAAGAAGACAACCAGCAGTTTTCTGATTGAACTCAAGACCCAACTTGTCAGAATGAAACATATTCCTGTTACTGTAAACTAGAACAGGAACCTAAAAAAGGGAAGGAAATAGGGAATTCAATAGGGAAAAGCAGCCAATGAACCAATAGGTAGGAAGATAGTACACCAAACTGCTCTGTAAATAGTGGCTATTATACCCATAGATTTGAAGACCACTTAACACTCAGCCTAGAAATCATCTTCTACAACAGAGGTAGACTATCTTCAACACCCAGGATGTAGCCCAGGGCAGTAGAAGAGCAGTTGAAGTGGACAGCAATGGCCAGCCATAATGCAGTGTACTGGTGACCTGGCAAGGCTCACCCAGAATCAGGCCAATTTAATCTCTCCCTATTTTAAGGCATTGGAAACATTGCAGAAGAGGGGACAGTGAAATTATAAGAACCTAAAGATGAGAAGGTCCACTGTTGGACAAGACATTTCATTCAAGGCAGGCCTACTGCATCTAGGAACTCACTGCAGTTAAGACTTGTCCTTACCAGACCTGAATAATGACTGACATACCAACATGCCTCCATAAACTATAGAGGAACTCAAGAGAGATAAGAACATACAATGGAAATCTGGGGGACTAAAATTAGATGAGTGAAGGAAATGCTCCTATCAGTGGAGTGGCTTGAAGAGAGGCAATTTTGTATGCCACAAGAGGCTTGAACCCCCACAAGAGTAGACAAACCAGAGGGAACCCTGGGGTCTATAGAAGCAGACAGGCAAGAGGGTAGAAGGGAGTGGGATGGATTGATAAAGGGAAGGGAGAAGGATGGGAGGGAGGAGGGTATGGAAGGAAGCAGGGATGAGTATTCAATATGCTGTAAAACTAGGAAAAAAAAATGGCCCCAAAGAACTCACGCTAATAATTCTGCCTATTCTCTAGCAGAGAAGAGGTTATTGTAGGTGGTGTACTCTACCACTCAGGAAAATGTTTATTGTTGGGATACATTAAAGTCACTAGATAAAATGGTGTAATCTATCTTTGTGGAAATGTAATATTGGGAAGGTTAGCTTCATAGACTTTAAAGTCACATGGAATACACAGAGATTATTCTTCAAAATATTTTAAATTGAATTTACTTATGGCCAAGATGGCTTAAAAAAGTATAAGAGTTAACAAAACCAGCACATCTAGTTTCTAAAAAAAATTATCAAAGATATAAAGATATTAGGGAATTAGCCCAGTGGAACACTTGCAAGGCAATTATGAGGATGGTAGTTCAGATCCCTAGAGCTCAACATAAAAGCTGGGCAGGCATTGTAGACTCCGTAATCTCAGTACTTGGAAAAATGAGCAGGGGAGCCCTAGGGCAAGCTGGCTTAGACTAGCCATTTGCCTTATAATGTGGACAGCAACTAATTAAGGGTTGTATATTCACACAGATGTGTACTAACACATACAAAGGATATAAATAGGTTATATATATACATATATGTATATATATGAAATAAATAAATAAAATGAAATTAAACCATAAATTTCTTTTAAAATTTATGCGGTGGAAAAGGCAAGATGACTTGACAGGTTAAAGATACTTGCCATCAAGTTTGATGACCTGGGTTTGATTCTTAGAATCCATATGATGGAAGGAGAGTTATTTCCACATGTGAATGCACACACATAAAAATAAATGTAAAAAATTAAAATTTTTGTCACATGTATTTTATAGAAGCTAAACATCAATAATCATCAAATAATTACATTTTAATTTGGGTTCTACTTTAAAATGTACCAGGGTGCATTTCCTCAAAAAGATGCTATTTTTTCTTCATTATAAACCTAAATATATTAACCTCCTGTTCTCATGGGATTGATAAAAAAATGGAATTCAGGGCACCAATTTTTTCCCCTAAAAACAGCCTGCTTCAGTTATTTCACTAAGTGAATGAGCCTGTTTGTAAGCACTTATGTGCATATTCATGTGGATATTCTCACTTAGTGAAAACCTATACTATACCAAATTTGTACTATACTTGCACTGCTAAGTAAGTAAGCATGGACCTTCAAAGGGAAAAACTACCAAACCTATCATTTCTTTGAGACAGCAAAAACAATTTCTTTGATTTCTTTGTCCCTACCAAACTGAGTAACTCAGCCTTAAAAAAAAAAACAACCAATTGAGATTTGTTCTAGGAAAATGTTGGAACTGGTGCTCTTAATTACTAATAAATACTCACAGATATTTTGTAGGGCTTTCCTCTCTTGGAAAGAGGAAGACATTTGAACAATGAAAACTTATTAAATGAAAACCTTCTTAAAGAACATCTTATTATTAATATTGATGTGAAAGACATTAAATTTCATGTTTACAATGGTAGTAAATCACTCAGTTCATATTTAGAACACTTTTGGCACAGATTCAACAGTAGTCTCAGAGAACTATTAATGCACTAAATGAAGTGAAGGTGTCACCAGAATGTGACCAAATCTTTACGGACATGTCTTGTTCTTTTAAAAAGGCACCGTCTCATGGGTTCTTGTAGTAGCAAATTATAAAGTCCAAGATTTTAAACCGCTATGATAATAATTGTATTCATATCTATACATTTTGAATTCATAATGGTATATATATTCTGGACATGTATCAGAGTCTCTGCTAGGCCTGATTGCTTCCTCTGTTTGAGTAGTAAAGGTGAGTGCTCAAGCACCAGAGCCATTCTCTGTCCATGCACAACTACAATGGATAGTGTCTGGAGCATCTAATCAGACTCCATCTTGAGGTATAGCAACGGGTGGCAAACTGAAAGACTGTAGGTCATTAGCAAAGCTTAAGGACACCCAGAAGGTAGCAGGCAGAAGCCAAGAGATAGAAGTCATAAGGTATTTTTCATGAAATACCATTTTTTATATTAAAAAAGTGATGTACAGATACAATGCAATTCCCATCACAATCTCAATGAACTCATTCTCCACAGAACTAGGAAAAAATACCAAATATATGAAATTAGAAAGCTTCTATGTAGTAAAGGAAAAAGATCACAAGAGTGAAGAGACAACCTATAGAATTAGAAAAAAAATCTTTGCCAAGTATACATGACAGGAGATTAATATCTATAATGTATGAAGAATTGTAAAACTTAAACACAAAAATCCCTCCCAAATCATCCAATTAATAAAAAGACTAATGAACTGAACAGATAGTCTTCAAAAGAAAATATACAAATGGTCAATACATACTTAAATAAGTACACACGCAAATTAAAACTGATTTGAGATTCGATCTTATTCTATTCACAATGGCTATCATTGAAATGCTGGCAAGGATGAGAGAAAAGAAGATTCCTTACATAATACTAGTGGGAGAATAACTGGTATTGCCACAATGGAAATCAATGTGGAGGTTCCTCAAAAAATTAAAAGTAGCACTACTATACTACCATATACATATAGGTATATATTCAAATGACTCTAAGTCCACTTGTTTCATAGATGATATTTGCACATCCATGTCACTGCTGCACTAGTCAATAGTGCTAAGACATTCATCACAGGTGAATGGATAAAGAAAATCTAGTATATATACACAATGGAATTTTAATTGTAAAGAAAATGACATCATGACATTTGCAGGAAAAACGATGCAAGTGGAAACTGTTAGGTTAAGCAAAATAAGTCAGACTCAGAAAGACAACTACTTTGTTTTCTCACATGAATTCTAGATTTAAATTTACGTGTGAGTATCGATCAAGTTAGTAGAAAATCATGTTAGTAGAAAGTGGGATAAGAGAGGTGAGAAGGTATCTTAAGGAAGGTGTGGGGAAAGGAGTAATGGAGTTACAAATGACATGAAAGTAGAAGTGGGTCTGTTCCGAGGGAGGATGGGACCAACAAGAGGGCAACAGGATACAGAGAAAGACTGGTGAAGAGTAGTGAACAAGAACAAAGTACACTTGCGTGTGTAAGCGAAAATGCTACAATAAATCCATTACTTTGTTAGCTAATTTAAAACAAATTTAAAAGATAATAAAATTTAAAAAATATACTACTGCCTGTGGAATTTGTGTGTTAAATAAGAGTATCTACAACCGGGGCAGGAGAGTTAGCTCAGGGGCTTTAAATCTCTGCCTCACAAGCAAAAGGATCTCAATTCAGATTCCAGATCCCCATAAAAAAACACTGGGTAGAAATGGTGGCTCCCTGCAGTTCTGGACCTGGAAAGTGGAGTCTGGGAGACCCCAGAGCAAAAGCAAAAAGGAAGTAGAACAATCCAGGATGATTTGCAAAGTTACCCCTTGGACCTCCACACATACTCAACATGCTCTCTACTACACACAACTAGAAATATACACACCAACAATTGTGTGACAAGATTCTTAAAATATTGTACTTTCATTTTCCAACTAAATATTTGTACAAGGCAATGTTTCTTATATGCTTTGACCAAAATTATATGTAACAACTGACAGTATTCGGCCAATAGGAAAATTCAGCTGCCTTCTACTGAGCCAAACAATATTTTGCAATAATGTAAAGAAATACCATTTTTCATGGAATTTTTAAATTTTATTTATTTTTATTTTATTTTTTATTTATTTAATATGCATGTGTGAGTGTGAGTGTGTGTGTGTGTGTGTGTGTGTAGAACCACGGACGAATTCGGGAACCACCATGGACGCCTCCACCTCCTCCTTGTTTACTCTGCCCCAGGATTCACAGGCTGCGCCCTACCAGGACCAGAAACGCAGGCTGCCCCCCCTGCTTCTGCCTGGCATCTATAAGTGGGGTCTAAACTTAAGACCTTCCGCCTGCAAGGCAGAGGCTTAACCCCTGAGCCACCTCTCCAGCCCCGGCATTTTTTTTTTTAAAACATGATTTTATTTATGAAAATGTGTTATAGGTCAAATACTGGGTTTATTATTTTAAAATGAATTAGCAAATATCTTTAAAATCCTGTTATTTCTAATAAAATATCAATAGTTATGATAGCTATATTTATGTCTGTCTACACACATACACACACGTTTGTTGAAGCCTTCAGCAAGTTAAGAGTATTGACAAGTTTCTAAGACCAATAAAGGTAAGACGTGAGAGATGAGCCTGAAATGATAAAATGGATCATTGTGAAAGGCAACATATGCTGGAATAAGCAGTTTGGACTTGACCTCGAGTGTATAAGAAGGCAAAAATATAGTAGAAATAACAGGTTGAGGGAGGTAAGAAGAATGATACACTGACACTGGTAATTGGCTGTCCTGAATGCTGTGATTGTCTTCCCCATGTTTACTCTATCCTCTGCTACTCTCTCCAACTGTATGGCAGCCCTCTAATTTGGGGTTGACTTCAGCTCTGGGGGAATAAAAGACCTGACTGATCTATTAGGTAGGTGGTTCCGATGAGCAGCCTTGGACATAGTCTTTGACAATCCCTGTCTCCTGTTATTCACATGTATGTGTAACTGCCTGTCTCTGATGTAAAAGCGATGGGACACTTACGATACTGGACTACAAAAAACTAAATTCTGTTTTATTAGTTAGACCTACTCTGGTGAAGTCAGTGCTTCTGGGAAACAAACTCATGTGACGAGGATTCGGGCTGGTCAACAGTTTGTGGAAAAGATGCCATCAGTTCAACAAGTGCAAGAAGCTGAATCCTGCCACCATCTGTTTGAGTGAGCTTAGAAGAGGATCCCTCTTTAGTTAAACCATGCTGACACCTTGACTGAAGCTTTGAGAGAAACCTGGGGACCAGGACTCTGCGGAATCTCCCTGCCACAGAAAAGATGAGATAATAAACACTGCTTTAAGCAACTAGCTTAAGCAAATTGTACATGGTGTCCTGGTCAGAGACTTGTAATCTTTACTTTTTAGTCACAAGTCACTTGGAAGTTCCAAGTGTTCTTTTTTTTTTTTTTATTCAATTGTGCAGTGTATGTGTGTGTGTGTGTGTGTAGAACCACGGGCGAATTTGGGAACCACCATGGACGCCTCCACCTCCTCGTTTACTCTGCCCCGGGATTCACGGGCTGCGCCCTACCAGGACCAGAAACGCAGGCCGCCCCCGCTTCCGCCTGGCCTCTATACGTGGGGTCTAGGATCCGAACTCAGGACCTTCCGCCTGCAAGGCAGAGGCTTAACCCCTGAGCCACCTCTCCAGCCCCCAAGTGTTCTGGATAGGTGTGTTTGCTTCTTTCTGCCATGAGCAGGAGTGGAGGCAGTCAAGAGAACCTGTGGGAGAAATGTTGAGTCCCTTTTAAGAACCTTTTCTCTCTCTCTACCAATATTCATAACCTTGGCTTGAGACCACAGGCTTTGCATCCTATGTCCCTTATTTTTGTTCATATTAGTTCTCCCAAATTGAGTTACAGAGTTACAGTTCCATTGCTTTTTTTTTTTCTCCCGTATTTTATTTTTTTCCCAATCATACAAGTTCAATAGATACCCCATCTCTCCCTCCCTCCTCTCCCCAGTCCCCTTTTGCACTCTCCCCACCTTTTCCTCCTTTCATCCCCCTTCCTCCCTCCCATATTCTGGAGCATCCTTTTTTGTGAATGTCAAGCCTCTCTCTCAGTCCTCTCTAGTGAAGGGTAAAGACTCAGAGGCATAGCCGGGCTCAGGGCTCCCCATTAGTATGGAAACTCTATTATGACTGTTAATCCCTTGCCTCTAAGGATACTACTGTCTGGAGCCTTCTCTCTTGTGATCCATGCTACACTTTGGGGGTCGCTGATATGTCAGGCATTGTGCAGGTCATGCAAAGTCTGATTATGGCTACTGCATAATACCTTGCATATCATTAGTCCTCCCCATCTTTAGGCTCTTATAATCTTGCCGCCCCCTCTTCCGCAAAGTTCCCTGAGCTTTAGGATGGGGAGAGATTTGGCTGATCTGGTTCCAGTGACTAATGTAGGGTCTTTGGTGTTCTGACTTATGGTTTGTTGTTGTTTTCAGTTTTGTTTTTCCTGCACTGCCCTTGGTTCCATCCTGATTGGTATCGAAGGTCACCTCCTGAGGAGCAGGGAGTCTGCCCTGGGCCAGGTCTGGGCGGAAAGCAGTTCCATTGCTTTCTAGAGTCTCATCCTGTCGGATGCATGTATGCCTTTACAAGTCTTCACTTCTTAGTAGCTTTCTTATCACTCCTAAATTCTAAATCTCTTCCATTGGAGGAAATCAGCCCGTAGCAAATCTATATTCCCAACTTGCAAGACTGGTCCTCTTTCAAGCCACAGTTCTTTTCCATAGTTCTCATGCTTACCACTAGCTGCGAATTTAGGGAAGGTGTTCTTGCTCTAGATTACTATCTTTAAGCCACTCTTCCTTTCACCTCTGCTCCTTTCCATTGGAGGGGGTGTGGTCTTCCTAGCTTCCAATCTCAATACTATATAAGCTGATCATTAACTTACTCCATAAAGATGCTAGCTGTGGCTGGTAACAAATCCCTTCCCTAGATAGGTAATCTATCCAACATTGTGATCTTTTAATTTCTTGGCATTCTTCTATCTACAGTTCATCTTCTACCCTATTTTGGTCACTGGCTCCCATGCTATTAGAGAAGCAATTTACAGTTACTGGAAATAGTATAAACGATTTTTTAAGTTACCATTTTGGTAACTAAATTATGGGAGCATTTTATAAGAAAGTGAGGGTTCTTGCTAACATTTAATGGGTAGTATTCTCTCATACTAAAAATGCCAACAGCACCCACAGTGTCATCAGCAACTGTTATAATCCTTCCATAATTCAATTCAAACATCACACTCTTCTACTGCCATTTCTGTTTCTAGCTTACTCTGTCTATCCAGTACTCTACTGCCAGTACTTTTGATTTTCAAAATCTGCTCATGTCACCTCTTCTTCATGTCCATTCTTCTTTCCTAACCTGGTTATGTTGTACATGCATCAATTCCTTGGCCTCTAGCCTCCTCTATTGTAATTTTAGAAAAATTCAATTCTTTGCCCTCTCTGGAACTATATAATTTAATAAACCTGGAGCAAAACACGCAACCACTCTTACTGTTCTCACTTCAAATTCATGACTGCTAGCCTCAAGTGGGCCCTTATTGCTGTCTGACAACTCGACTTCATTTGTTAAGTCCTTTCACTCTGCTATTCTAAGTGACTATTCTGGACTTCTCCTGTGGAATTTCAACACTGTTTCCTGTTCTCACTTAAGTACTGATCTTGTTTTCTGAGAAAGTAGAAGCAATTACACAAGAACTGTTACAAGATCTCACCTCAAGTACCTACTTATCTATATCTGTGCCCAAACACTCTATCTTCCCTTTCGATTCCATCGATTCTCTCTCCTTTATGATACACACTCTATCTTATTTTTTCTGTCTTCTAAAGGATACTGACCTACCTATTTTTTTTAACATTCACATTTTTTGTTACTATTCATCAATTGGATTATTCTTATATAGGTGTTATAAATTCAATGTAAGAAAGAAAAGGTCCTTTGATAGTCTAGCCTGGATAATGACTATTAAATATCTGGAAATAAGATTACTGTTAAGTTTATCATTAATCATTATCATTTATCTTATCATTAATTTGTAACTAATACTATAACAACTATTTTACACCAAATTATACTGCCAAAATCAAATTGATAATGCCACGTTAACTACAGGGAACATACTACTTAAGAAAATAATTTGGTATTATGTTGTAAAGCTAATAGCCATAAACTCATGACTCAACATTTTCAGTTCTAGTTATACACCCTAAGAACACCAGAACATGTGCACAAGGAGACAAAATGAGAAGGCATACAGAAAACAGCTTTAAACTGCTATAAGCTGGAAATAATTTAAATGACCATTAATTGCAGACTGATAAAACAAGCTTTGGTAGGTTCATACATGCTATATAAACTATTAAATATTAATGGAATGCGTTTCTAGAAAATCTCCTATATAGTCAGGGAAAGAGAAAATAGTTTTTTTTTTTATTCAATTGTGCATGTGCGCGTGTGTGTGTGTGTGGGGGGGGGGGTGGGTGTGTAGAACCACGGGGGAATTCGGGAACCACCATGGACGCCTCCACCTCCATCTTGTTTACTCTGCCCCGGGATTCACAGGCTCTGCCCTACCAAGACCAGAAACGCAGGCTGCCCCCGCTTCCGCCCGGCATCTATACATGGGATCTAACTAAGATCTGAACTCAGGATCTTCTGCCTGCAAGGCAGAGGCTTAATCCCTGAGCCACGTCTCCAGCCTCAGAAAATCGTTTTTTTAAAATGAATTTGATGGTACAGGAGAGTTATTATGGGAGTTTTTACTACATGTATGGTGAAGCTACCTGAATAAAGACAGTAGTAAGATAAAAAGAAAAATCAAGTGAGTCAAGTATTCCAGCCCTGAGTGATGAAAAGTAGCTGTGTATTTTTGGGAAGGTTGCAGGGCAAAGGCAGTGTCAGAGAAGTATTTACTAGAAAAGATTGAGAAAGAAGACAGATCGAGTATATTGATATATACTGGTAATCTCAGTACTTGACAGACTAAGGCAGGATAATTGCAACTAATTTGAGGTCATCTTGAGCTACATAGTTCTACTGGGCCAGGCAAGGCTACATAGCAAGACCCTATCTCAAAAAAATGAGGGTTGGGGAAAGAAAGAGGCAGAAGATACAAGAAAATTAAGCTTGATAAAGCAGAATAAAAGGACAATTAAATTTTTGCTTTGAGAGAAATTATACATAACTGAGATAAAAAAGTTGAGAGAGAAATAGAATTGAGAAGAATATGCAAGAATTAGGCTAAAAGCAGTTTAATATGTACTTGATAGATTTTTATTATTTATTTATATGTGTGTCATAGTTAGCCACAGGTGTCAACTTGTGTCAAGTTGACAGTTGAGGGTTTGAGCTCTGGGCTTATTTGTAGAGAATTAGTGGTTGAGTCAAGACCAGAGCAAACCTGCAGGTGATTTTCTAGCTGATGGGGAAGGTCCAGCCCACGGTGGGTGGGACTAGGCCCTGGAATAAAATACAAAGAGCTGGTTGAGAAAGTTCGTATCCTTATGTACACTTGGCCAGATATGCTGGTCTAGCAAGTAAGGATCGTCCCTCTCTCAGCCATTATGTAGAGATGATGTGGCCAGTTCCCTCTGTCCTGGTGCTGGTGTGAGCTCTCCTGTCAAGCTGGACTGAGAATTGTAACCAGATAATCGAAAGAGAAAATAAACCCCTTGTTCTCTTAAGCCATTTGATGGTGATTTATCAGCAACCTTGCAGGCAAACTGCAAGAATGTGCATATATAAATGTATGTATGAATGTTCTGCAGTTGCTGAAAATCAAACCTAGAAGTTTGTACATGCTAGGCAAGTGTTCTACCACAGCCACATATTAGACATCTTGATATTGTCCAAGTCCACACAGAGAAAATGCCTAGGTATACAATTAGCCTTTACTACCACTTTTATAAATGTGGACTTGATTTTAATGTCAAAGTCAACAGAGATTAACGGAAGTTAATGAGAGTCAAAGTGGATGAATCTCTTTTCTATGAGTACTTTAAATATCAGTATTGAAACATAGTTTGTATATTTAAACATTTAAGGAGTACACTGCAGTATATACTGTTTCTGAGAAAGAAGCTAATAATGTGTATTACTGTATTTTGGACAAGCTATTGCTTTTATGATATAAGAAATAGAATTGTATGGGGAGGGGAAGGGGCAGGGAGAGGACAGGGTATCTATTGAACTTGTATGCTTAGGAAAAAAATAAAATGTGGAAGAAAAAAAAGAAATTGTAAAATTTCATAACTGATAATTTACAATCTATTTTAAGCACACAGTGAAGTTGCTCTAGTACAATACTTACTAAGATATGGATACTGATTCTGAAGTACAGTGTCTTCTAGAGGATAAGAAATGATAAGCATATCCTTACCCCTTCGCTGGTTTTCTGCAAGTCTGAAGTTGTGTTTCTCGTGTCATTGCCTGCATCTCCACCCTCAGAGCTGCTTTTGTTTTCCTCTTCTTTGCAGTCTTTATCATCTTCATCTCCTGGAGATTTCCGGGATTGTTTAGAAGATTTCTGAATATTCAGACAAATTAAAAATTATAGCCAAAAGCAGAACTTTAAATGCATAAATGTAAGGAAAACATGCAGAAATAGTTGACTTATACATAGTCTTTGTGGTGTAATACAGTTTGTATAGAAAAAAAATGTACTTGCCAAGACTGACTGAGGTAATTTTAGACAAATTATTTCACTTCTCTGTGTCTCAGTTTAATAGTGGAAAGGAAGTAGATGTGGGCTAGACATTCACCTAGTTCTTTCAAGAAGTGTGATAAAAGGAAAGCAACATCAAAGTCATCTTGTCACTTTGTGTAGTAGAAATCAAAGTTCAGAGAAGTGTGATGAATTTTTCAAGACAACAAGGATGTTCAAGTTAAAATACCTCTTGAAGATGTTTGGTTAAAGATATACACTAAAAGATCTTGAAACTTTTATATCACAATGTGATATAAACCATCTTAAAATTTTTTGTGTGCATATATGTATGTATGACTCTTCAAACACTGCAAATGAAACATACATGAAAGTAGATATAATAAACATATGTATATAAAGTATATAGCATATGACAAATCTAGTCTTTTGTAAATTTAGTATCATACAAATGCTTTTTAAAATCTTCAATAACTGCTACATTAAGAAAAAAATCCAAAGTTCATAAAACAACTTAATACAATAAAAATTTAACCACTTTTCTACTGTGATTCAGGCCAAGTCAACTCAAATCAAAAGTTGATTTTCCTATTTCCTGATCTAAAAGCTTTTAGTGAATCTGCATGCAATATAAATAATGACAGGAAGTTTCTCAGTAACCTTTGAAGTGTATGACTTTTTCCTTTTGGAGCCTCCTTTTTCATTCTTTCTTTTGCCTTTTCCATCTTCTTCTACTCGGTCACCTTCTTCCTCACTGCTTGCATCTGCAGTATTTCCACCTTCTCCCTCGGTTTCTGAAGAACTCTGTTGCTGAATTGCCTAAGGAAAATTTCAGTTAATTACATTTTGAAAAAAAAAATAGCAGAGAACACACACAGTAAAAAGAATGACTGTTTTAATTGTAAATCATTTAAGTCTACTTTTAATGTTTTAAAAATAAATGTTTTGAGAGCTGGACATGTTGGCATATATGTAATTCTAGTTACTCAGGAGGATAGCTAGAGATAGCTAGAGGATTATATGCAGCCAAGATTATAAGGCTAACCTCAGCAACACAGTAAGATCATGATTTAATCAATGAAACGATGGCTGTCAAACTCAATTATTTAATGGCCAATGCAAATCTCTATGTTTAAGAGCTGAGTTGCACTTAATCCAAAATGCTACTAAAGCTAAAAAGAATTTTTATTTCAATTAGATGGAAAGTCACTATTAACATTAAGGACATTTTACAAAGATATATAAGAGTTAAAAGCAAAGAAATGAAATATAGCAAATGACAATGAAGCAAACCACTACCTGATACCCAGTAAATTTTACTCCTGGGTTATTTTCAATTTCCCACAGTCCTTCATTAAATCCTTTTCGTTTGTTTGATTTTCCAAACTTGTCTTTGTATTCTTTATACGGGAAAAGGTCTTTGGGACCTAGAAATGCACTGTAGAGATATAACAAACAGAATTGGCAGGCTGACTTTGAAATACAAGATATTTTAAATATCAGTATTGACTAAGATGTCAAAGCCTATTACAATGAACACTTTTAGACATGTGTCACAAGATGTTTTAGAAGCACCCTTCAGGACAATTGGATATGAATGTCTAAGAATGTAAGCCATTAACACTGGATTGCACAACTTTGACTTCACATTTTATATTTTATTTATTTAATTGTGTGTGTGTGTGTGTGTGTGTGTGTGTGTGTATCAGAGGGCACTGTGTGCCCTCGCCCTTGTGGAGGACCAAGGGTGATTTTAGGAATCATTCTGGATGGCTTCTGCCTCCTTCTTGCTTCACTCTGGAATTCCCAGGTTTTGCCCACTAGGGCCAGAGTGGCGTGAAAGCCACAGATGTTTCTACCTGGCGTTTTTATGTGGGACCTGGGATCTGAACTCAGGACTTTCTGCCTGAGAGACAGTCATCCTTCCAGCCCTGATTTCACATTTAAAGCACTAATTATACTCTTTGTTTGAAAATAGATTTCTAGGGCTGAAGAGATGGCTCAGGAGTTAAAACTCTGCCTTGTAAGTAGAGGGTCCGAGTTTAGATCCCAGGTCCTGCAGAAACGCCTAGTGGACACTGCGGAGGCCTGCACTCTGGCTTTGGTAGGCAAAGCCTAGGAAATCTCAGAGTGAAGCAAGAAGGAGGTAGAAGCAGTCAGGATGATTCCCCAAGTTACCCTTGGTTCTCCACAGAGACATACACACACGCACACGCGCGCGCGCGCACACACACACACACACAAATAAATAAATAAATAAATAACCAACCCCCCCACCCCTGATTTCTAGCTACTCAAGTAGAACTAAAAATATCTACTTTGGCCACTAAAATCATCATTTGAAACTATGATTTACCTATACTAATCTCACTCTGCAGAGGTCTTTTGTGAACTTTACAACAAAAATATAAAAACAGCAGTAAAAAATGTGATTCTACGTACTATTCACCATCATTTCTACAAGTTGGGCAAGAAAAACAATTCACCATCATTTCTACAAGTTGGGCAAGAAAAACACCAGAAGCTTAAAGAATCTTATCTATTTTTAAATCTTACTCAAAATTAATCATAAGTACTAAAAATTAGTTAAATTCTGGGGCTAGTTAATAAAAGTGAGCATTCAAAACAGAAACTGTAGCATTATTATTATGATCTTATTCTAATAAATGAAACTGTAGAGGATCAAATTTTGGCTGAACCCTCGAAGATTTTGAATTAAGATTTATTTTTCTTTTCATTCAGCAAACATTGATTGAAAATCCCTATTGTGTCAGCCACTATGCCAGTGGTGATGTGATGGACATTCTTCAGAAGGCACACACATCTGTCTTCAAGGATCACACATTTCATAGCAGAACACTAAACATTCAACTTGATAAATGAGCTTGGATCTTGGATTCCACATAAAAAAATCTTGAGTAAAAATGGCATTAGCTTCCACTTCCGACTCTGGAAGCTGGAACCTGGGAAACTCTAGAGCAAAGCAAAAAGGAGGTAGAGCAATCCAGAATGATTCCTGAAGTCACCTGCCCTCCCCAGGCACACACAATGCCCTCTAACAGGCAGGGGCACACACACATACACACACAAAACAAAATAAAAAATAGAAGGATAAGAAGGAAGGATGAGAAGGTGTTTTTCTTTCCCAGCTTATAGAAATGATTCTTACTATTTTTACTTTTAGTTATAAAGATCAGATAAGATATTACTAGGAAGAGGCATCTAAGAAAAAAGTAGTACAAGCAGGTGCCGGAAAAGCAAGCACAAGGGCTCTGAGGTGGGAGAAGCCAGTTATGTCTGAGAAACACAACAGAAGCTAAAGCAGCCACAGAAAAAGACATTTTTAAAAGATCAGTGGGCAGAGAGATAACAGGTTAGAGACACAAATCAGAGAGGGTCTTGGAGACCAATATAAAGGTGCTTAGTGAGATGGGAAACCACAGAAGTTTTTGAAATCTGATCATTAACATTTTAAAAGCAATCATTTAATCTACTGTAATTAACTGAAGGTTTAGTGACTAGGAGTAATTTAGAAGGGTACTTGGAACAGGATATAAATAGTAAAAAGTTGGTAAAGTTGTCAAATCCTAAATTCATTTTTTTAAAAGCCAAGATGACTTGGTGGTGAGTTTGAAGTGGCACATAAGACAAAGTGCAGATTTGAAGGTATCTTTAAGGTTTCAAAATGAGACATTAGAAAAACAGAGCTAATATCTACAAAAATAGGAAGTTTTTTGAGAACAAGATTTGAGGATGAAGTTCATTGTGTTAAGCCTGAAATCACAGGCATTCAGGTAAAGATGTTAAGTAGGTAGGTGGAAAGATGGTTCTGGAGATCAGAAAAAAGATGAGCCAGAGACAAAAACTTGGAAGTTGTCAGTAAAGTGATGATATTGTAAACTTTCAAACAGATCAACATTTTCTGACTAGGTCTTAGTAATGGTCTCTCACATTGCCCATCTCATTAAAACTTTTTGGGGAAAAAACCCAAAAAACAAAAACAAAACTAAAGAATCTATTTAAACTGAGTCTCTATTTTGGTTTCATAATATGTTGCAATACCTGACCCAAGAAACTTAAGGTTTAAAGCATTTAAATGACTCACAATTCAGGTTACAGTCCATCATACAGGTAAAGTTACAGTGACAGAAGTGTGTGGGAGCTGGCTACATCCACAATCAAAAGCATAGAGCAATGAAGCACGTACACTGTTAGTGCTCATCCCACCCTATCTTTATATAGTCCCAGACCAAAACCGCCTGGGAATGAAATGCCCATAATAGGCGGGGTCTTCCCACATCACTTATGTATGCAAGCAAATCTCTCATGGGTTTGCCCAGAGGCCAATCTTAATCTAAAGAATCCCTCTTAGGTATACATAGAAGGCCCAGAGGCCAATCTTAATCTAAAGAATCCCTCTTAGGTATACATAGAAGGCCTATGTCCTAGGTGTCAGGTTGAAAACTAATACTAACCATCAATCACACCAACTATGGTGCTGTATGCTTATAATATGCTTGGGAGATGGAGACAGAATTCAAGGTTAACCTGTACTGTAAGATACTCAGTCTGAAAAAAAAATTAAAATCTTGCTTGACAAACTGAACAGTGAGAAAGAAATGGTGTTTTATAAGGCGAGCTTACTTTCAGAGAAATTTGCGATGCATTAGTAGTCTGGCTTTTGATGCTTTGAGTGATGACTCTATGCACAGGAAGTAACTGTGGGGAAGCTGCCTAATGTTCCTATCAGCTATTGGTGATAGAACTATCTGTAGTCTAATAATGCCACAAAGGCTAGAACAAAGGATCTTTTTATTCTTTGATAAATCGATAATTTCTTGCCTTCTTTACTTTTTTACTTTATTCCTTAATGTTATCTTCAGATGTATGAAATGCAGATCTTTCTTCTACAGAGAAGGACACAGGAAACTTTTAAAATTAACATTTATTTATGTGTATGTCTGCGTATTGAGTGCTCTCCCTGTGGAGGACCAAGGGTGATTTATTTCTGGAATCATCCTAGATTGCTTTTACCACCTTTTTGCTTTGCTCTGGAATTTCCCAGGCTCAGCCCACCAAGGTCAGAAGTGCAGGCCACCATCATTTCCACCTGGCATTTTTTACATGGGACCTAGGATCCGAACTCAGACCTTCTACTTGCAAGGCAAAGTCTTAACCACTGAGCCATCTCTTCAGCCTGGGAAACATTTTTATGGATTAATGGTATATTTTTCCTATCATTTCTTAGGGAATGACTTTGACTGATACATGGCCATATTGGCTGTTGCCAGAAAGAAGAATCCTAGAATGAATTATTTTAAAACAAGTTCTTATTTTTCAGACAACCTGTTTATTATTGAATTATAGTTAACTTCATAAGCTAAATTTCCTTCTTAGTTAACTTTGCTGTATGTCTTACAAATTTTAAAGGGTAGGTCAGAAAATAAAATTAACTTAAAGCTACTAAGCTTTAAATATATTTTTTTTCTTGGCACAGCTTCCTTAAAAGTTGTGTACATTGAAAATACTAAACTTTGCTATATGGTAAAGAATCTGGGTCTATAATTATTTTTCTCCCTGAGCATTAGAAACAATTCAAAACCTTATTCTGAAGGAACTTGAAGCTGAACTGAACATAACCTTTCTGTTAAGTTCTTCACCTTTTACATACTTTCTTTCACACACACTTTTTTCATATAATTAATTTTAATTTATTCGACAGTTATTTTGTAAAACAGTTACCATGGGCCACATCCTATGCTGACCACAGTACATATGTAGAAAGCAAACTGACACAACCAGTCTTTACAGAGAAGGTAAACATTAGTACTAGACCTGGAGTGCATAAGCTCAGGTTCAAGGACATCCAGCACTTAGGAAAAGTTCAGCAAATACAGTATTATGACAAATTTTCTGAAGTTTATTCTTATTCAGATATTTCAAAATTTCTCTAGATAGTAAGAAAAAAATCACAACTACAATATACTAATTCTTTGTTAGAACTTTTATTGAAGTTAGTCTTAGAATGATGCTGCTGACTTATATTTGAGATGCTTTTAGAGAGTCAGGCTTATAAAATCTTTTATACTGCTACAATCACCAGTCACATGCTAGGTAATAGTCTTTTTTTTTCTTGCATGCATGTGTGTATATGTGTGTCGTGGAGTGATATTGAAAATCATCTTTGATTGCTCTTCAACCTTACTGCGGTGATTCTGGGTCTCTAGTCAAACCCAGAGCATGTCATTAGGACTAGTCTGGAGAGCCAGCTTGCTCTGGGGATTCCCAGGCTCTGTCTTCTAGGATTAGAATTTTAGGTGCGCACCCATAGCTATGTAGCAGGTTTTTAAAGTTCTTTTTTTAAAATCTTTTAGAATTTCATATAAAAATGTAGTAAATTTATGATACTTTCACACCTTAAACCCTAATCCCATCCCCCATCTTTTTCAAATTACAGCCCTTCTTCTTTCCTGCCTATTTCCATGTCTTGTCACACGTGTAGTCCATTTAGTTTCATCTGGGTTTCCTTTGATGGCATATGTTTGATTACTTTCTGGAATGTGAATCGTATACCATGAAGATGTATCAGTGGGTATACTACTGAGGAAAACATTCTCCTTTCCCCTATCAATCTTTCCACTTCCATGGTAAAATGGTGATAGGTCAAATTCTGTGCAGATCTTGTGGAAATACATGTAACTGAAGCAAATTCATGGATTTTTATGGTATTTGGGAATGTGAATTAAGGTTCTTTTGCTTTTGTGGAGGTAAAGGCTTTAACCATTGTGCTATCTCCCAGCCTAGGTGGCAAACTCTGTAAGAATATTTTTTTTTCTCATTTCTAGTGACTTACAGAATGCCTAGAAAATAAATGTAATGTCATTAAATGACTGATTTTGGAAAATATTGTGACAAATTTTTAAAATATTTTTATTTATTTACTGTGTGTGTGTGTGAGAGTGAGAGAGAGCATGAGAGAGTGAGAGAGAGAGAGAGAGAGAGAGAGGCACTGTGTGTCCCTGTGGAGGACCAAAGGTTACTTGGGGAATCATCCTGGATCACTTCTATTTCTTGCTTCCATCTGGGATTCCCAGGCTCCACCCACCAAAGCAGGGCGCAGTCTGGTGTTTTCCGCCTGGCATTTTTACGTGGGACCTTCTGCTTGCAAGCCAGAGTCTTAACCCCTGAGCTATCTCTCCAGCCCCTATAATTAAACTTTAAATTAACTCTTGCCTTGTCCTAGAAATGCAAACAGATAGACTTGGAAATGGATTATATTCAGAACAGGAGCTCACTACAGAACTGGGACACCAAGGGCTTTCCTACTCCAGGTTTACTCTAGGGCTTGCACCATGCAACCCAGAGCCTAAGGCCCTCCTCTACAAGGTTCCTGCTGGGGCCTGCCCAGGCAGCTCCCAGCAGCCTTCAGTCCTAACACCACAGAAGCCTAAGGCTTCTAATCAATGTTACCTAATTGAACATCACATCATTCAAGCAGGATAGCTCTATCATCCAACCATAAGATAAGTAATTCATCTTTTGATTTCTCCTCAGCTAATGGCCACTTCTGCTTAAGACTTCCACACTCCATACTCATGTCCCATACACCCCACCTGACTCTCAACCCCACACCCTCCTAATTAATCCTAAATGCTGTGGTCTCACCCTCTACAGTAGCCTCCTAACTCTACTGTTAAAGTCACACTGTCCTTTTATGGGCTGTTCTGACACTTAAGCCAAATGATAATTTTTTCCAGAGCATGTTATAAATATACTCAAGGAAATGCAAGAGGAACTCCAAAGGGAAAGAGAAGAACTTTGAGAGAAGATGAATAGATGCATGGACATAAATGAGCAGGGAAAAAGATAAAAAATTAAATGAGATTAAAAAAAATGAAGAAACCAAATAAGCACAGAACAAGTAAAAAAAAATCTCAAGCAGAAATTAAACTGGAAATAAAATCCAAGTTAATTGCAATGGAAAACTCAATGCAAACAGAACTAATGAAGCAGAAGGCAGAATATTTGACCTGCAAGATAACCTGCCAGAACAAGCTCCTTCTATTAAAGAACCTGAAAAAGTAAAAGAAAAAAAAAAACTCAAAAAAAAAAAAAAAAACCATGAAAAGAATATTCAAGAACTATGGGACATCTGAAAGAAGTCAAAGTTGCACATAAATGGAATCCCAAAGCAACAAGAGATTTTTTTTTTTACACCATCATATATGAAAACTTTCCACACCTAAGAAATGCAATTCCCATCCAAGTATAATATGCGTATTGTCTACCAACTAGATATGTACAAAATAGAAACAAGTCATGGCAAATAACAATCCAAACACTGCAGATACAAGATAAAGAGAATGTTCTGAGAGCCTCAAGAGAAAAAAAAAGCCATATTTAAAGATAACCTATTTGAATAACAGTTGACTTTTCAAGGAGAACAGTAAGTCAGAAGAACTTGGAGAGATATACTTCAAGTTATGAATGATCACAAATGCCAACCCAAGCTGTTCTATCCAATAGAACTACTGGTCATGATTTATGGTGAAAGAAAAATTTTCCATGATAAAGATGAACCGAAGACCTACAGAGCACCAAACCAGGTCTCCAGAAGATATTGAACTTCCAGTCCTGGTGGGCGGAGCCTGGGAAATCTCAGACTGAAGCAAAAAGGAGGTAGAAGTAATCCAGGATAATTCCCAAAGTCATCCTTGGTCCTCCAGAGGGAGACACACACACACACACACACACACACATACACAAACACACACACACACAAAATGAATGAATAAAGTTTATATTAAAAAACAACAACAAAAAAAAACCCCTCAAAACTCAGAAAATGACAGGAATTAGCAAACATTTCTCAATAATAACCTTAAACGTCAGTGGACTTAACCCTCCAGATCAAGAGATATAGGCTACAAGCACAGATTAAAAATCACAATCCATGGGAGTGGGAGAGAATGGTGAAGGGAAGGGAGGGAATGAAGGAGAGGGGGAGGGAGGGAAGCTGGGATGAATACTCAATACGCTTGTAAAAGAAGAAAAGTAAAAAGAAAAAAATATCACAATCCATTAATTTGTTGCCTTCAAGAAACGCATCTCCCCATGAAAGATAGACATTATCTCAAGCCTTTCATCCTTGTCAAAGGTACTTCAAGCTAATGAAACAAGGAAACAAACAGGAGTAGCAATTTTTAAAAAATTTTTTATTATTATCATTTATTCAATTGTGTGTGTATGTATGTGTGTGTATAGAACCACGGGGGAATTCGAGAACCCCCATGGACCTCCTCCACCTCCTTGTTTACTCTGCCCCCGGATTCACAGGCTCCGCCCTACCAGGACGAGAAGCGCAGGCCGCCCCCGCTTCCACCCGGTATCTATACGTGGGGTCTAGGATCCGAACTCAGGACCTTCTGCCTGCAAGGCAGAGGTTTAACCCCTGAGCCACCTCTCCAGCCCCAGGAGTAGCAATTTTAATATCGGGCAAAATACACTTCAAACCAAAACAAATCATAAAAGACACAGAAGGAACAATTCATTAAGAAGACTTAACAGTTCTAAACATACATGCACCTAATACAGGCTCACCCACATTCATTAAACAAACACAACAAAATCTAAAATACCAAATCAACCCAAATGTAGTCACAATAGACACTATTCCTAGTCTCACCAATGGATAGGTCAATAGGCCAAAAATTGAACAGAGACACACTAAAATTAAATCAAATCATAAACCAAATCGACCTGACTGACCTCTATCAAAATTTCCATCCTAACACCAAGGAATACACATTCTTTTCAGCATGGAACTTTCTCCAAAAGAGACCACATACTATACCACAAAGCAAGCTTCCACACATATAGGAAAATTGAAATAATATCCTGTACTTTATCTGATCATCATGGAATAAAACTAGACATCCATAACAAGGTAAACAACAAAGTACACAAACTCTTAGAAACTAAATACCATATTACTGAATGAGGAATGGACCCAGACAGAATTCAAAATGAAAATTCAAAAGTTTCTAGAACTTAATGATAATAAAAACACAACATAATAAGTTCTTTTGGATTATAGCACTCAATGCCTATATTAAAAAATAGAGGGGGCTGGAGAGGTAGCTCAGGGGTTAAGCCTCTGCCTTGCAGGCGGAAGGTCCTGAGTTCGGATCTAGACCCCATGTATAGACGCCGGGCGGAAGCGGGGGCAGCCTGCATTTCTGGTTCTGGTAGGGCGCAGCCTGTGAATCCCGGGGCAGAGTACACAGGAGGAGGTGGAAGCGGTCCATGGTGGTTCCCGAATTTGCCCGTGGTTTTACACACACACACACACACACACAAATTGAATAAATAATAATAAAAATTTAAAAACTCAAAGAAAATAATTTCAGAAGGCACCAAAAGGTGGAAAGCCTTCCCATGTTCCTGGATCAGTAGAATTAACATTGTAAAAATTATCATCCTACCAAAAGCAATACACAAATTCAATGCAATACTAATCAAAATTCCAATGCAATTTTTCTTTTTTTATTAATACATTTTTTATTATTATTTCAGCTCATACAAACTTAATAGGTACACCAGTTCCCTCCCTCCCTCCTCCTCCTCCCGTACCCCCTGCTCCCCCTCCCCACCTCCCTCCCTCTTCATCCCCCAGTGCCTCCTGCCCCAATTCCCAGAGAGTCCTTTCTTGTGCATGCCTGATTTTCCTCTGGGCCCAATGCAATTTTTCATAGATTGATAAAACAATCTCAAAATTTACATGGGAGCACAAAAAGCCCAGCATAGCCAAAACAATCCTGAATAATAAAACCTTGCTGGAGGTATCACCATACCAGACAGGATGGTACTGGTTCCAAAACATAATATAGGTCAAGTATGTCTGTAAGATGGTTCCAGAAGAAAGAAGCAACCTAAGTACATCCATCATAGAGGCTGGAAGAGGCAACTGCCAACTGCAAAAGCAGACTGCTAGTGGGATGGGGCAAACCAGCCTCAAGGTCCATCCCCTGTGATTGCCTTCCTCCAGCGAGGCTCAGACATATAGAATTGAAAACCCAGATATAATCTCACACCCTTATAGTCAACTGATTTTTGACGTAAGTGCCAGAAAAACCATCAGAAAAAGGATAGTATCTTTAACAATAGTCCTGGCAAAATTGGTATCTACATGTACAAGAATGAAACTGAACCCTTATCTGTTACCCTGTACGAAAATTAACTCCAATGGATCAAAGACCTCAATGTTAGGCCAGAGACTATAAAAACCCTAGAATAGGGAATACACTTGAACTAACTGGCCTTGGTTAGCATTAAAAGTATCCTAAGGGAGTCCTCTCTTTGAAAGCCAACACTTAAACAGAAACAGAAATGATACTAAGAACAATGATGCTCTTTCAGTTATCAAAGAGTTCTGTGACTGCAACTCCTTATGTTAACTTTGAATATGAACTATCCCCTGACACGTGTTTAAACACTTGATGCCTACATGGAGATGCTTTTTTGGGCTGCTGAAGTCTTAGGAGATGGGGTCTGACTGGAAAAGGTACGTCACTAAGGTGTGTCTTTGACGGTTTTCACCGTTTGAAATGTGTTTGAATCCTCAGCTGACGCTTGGGAAGGTTGTGGCACCTTCAGCAGGCAGAGTCTCGCTGGAGGAAGGAAGTCAGAGGGAATGGACCTTGAGGCTGGTTTGCCCCAGCCCACTAGCAGTCTGCTTTTGCAGGTGGCAGTTGCCTCTTCCAGTCTCTATGATGGATGTACTTAGGTTGCTTCTTTCTTCTGGAACCATAAGCCAAATAAATCTCCTTTTCTCCCTTTAAGTTGCTTGAGTTTGAATAGTGTTTCATAGCAGCAGAGTTAACTGCTACAAAGGTACACCCAATTTTGCTTCTAGCTTGTTTTTTCCACCCCTAATCTGCCACCACATGAAGACTTGACACGAAATATTCTGGCTTACATGCATCATCCTTATCTTCCCTGTTACGATGGACTGAAACTTTCTAAAACTGTGAGAAAAAAATAAACTTTTTCTTCAAGTTGCTTTTATCAGGTATTGTGTATATCACATAAAAGTAAATACCTTAAGAAAAAGTTTTTTGTTTTTGTTTTTTATTTATTCAATTGTGCATGTGTGAGTGTGTGCACGTGTGTGTATGTATGTGTGTGTGTGTAGAACCACGGGTGAATTTGAGAACCACCATGGACTGCCTTCACCTCCTCCTTGTTTACTCTGCCCCAGGACTCACAGGCTCCGCCCTACCAGGACCAGAAAACCAGGCCGCCCCCACTTCCGCCCAGTGTCTATACCTGGGGTCCAGGATCCGAACTCAGGACCTTCTGCCTGCAAGGCGGAGACTTAACCCCTGAGCCACCTCTCCAGCCCCAAGAAAAAATATTTTAAGATCGATTAATTAATACATTGATATAATGACTTTAAGAACATAAAAAAATCTTAAATATTATATATAAAAATATAATTCAGTAGAGTTCAATTAGAGTTGTTTGGAGCTTTAAGTTATTTTATTAACTTACGTTTCATGTGTACCAAAAAAGAAGATAGGATACTTGTTTGCTGGAGGCTTCACGGCTCCCTCCGGAAGTTCATCAATCTATTAAAGATAAATTTAGTTATACATTGTATTGGAAACATAATATAAACATTGTTTTGATAATTTATTGCTAATTTTAAAATAAAATTACTCTCATCAAACTTCTAATGGTCAAAATCCTGATGGTTTTTCTTTTCTCAAGTCTTAAAAAATGATCTAAAGGTCATTTCTGACCTACTACATAAAAGTTTAAACTGATTATAAGATTGATTATAAACTATTATGATAATTCATAGGCAGGAGCCAAAGCTATTCATTTCCTTTGACTCAACAGAATTACTCTTGGGAATCTGTTTTAATGAAATAATTACAAATTACAACAAAGATGTGGTAATGACAAATAAAAGCATGGTCCTAGATACATATATGTTACAAGATAGAATTATGGAAAACAAACAAGTAAATATTTTATAGTCATTAAAAGACATCATCATTATGACAAATTTCTCTTCCCAGCATTAGAATGAACGATCTTTTATTGGACTAGACAGATGGCTTGGTAAGAGTGCCTACACGCAACTGGCAACCTGAACTTGATCCCTGGAGACCACACGTTAGAAGGAGAAATCTAGTTCACTAGTTCACATTCTCTCTCTCTCTCTCCCCCCCTTTCTAATGTTGGGGATGGGACCTCACATTGCTAAGATTACAAGTATATATACCACACTCTGTTCTTCCTTAATCTACTAATTTTTATTATGTAATGGACATTATTGCTAATTGAGACCAGATTTCTAAAAACCACTCCTTGACATGTAATTTTTTATAGTGAGTTAAATTATTGATTTATCATCTTAGAATGGATAATCGGGTTTTATACATCTAAGGCAACCAAGCTCAGTTGGCTTCTTAGAACTGAACCTTTAAAACTTCTCCATGCAGATCTCTTGAGAGCCTTACATAAGGTATGCATAGCCTTTAAATTATCTTTCAAAGTGATTGCCATTCAGATTACTTAATTTACTTCTCTCAACCAAATTTCAGTCATCCCCCCCAACTTTATTTATTTACTTATTTATTTATGTGTGTGTGTGTGTGTGTTTGGATCAGGACACCATGTATCCCTGTGGAGGACCAAGGGTGACTTTGGGAATCATCCTGGATTGCTTCTACATCCTTTTTGCTTTGCTCTAGGACTTCCCAGGCACTGCCCAACAAGGAGGGAAGTATAAGCACTACTGTTTTGTGTGGGACCTGGGATCTGAACTCAGGACCTTCTCCTTGTGACGCAAGTCTTAACCCCTGAGTCATCTCTCCAGCCCATTCACAGTCATTTGACAATGCCATGACAGCACCCTTTCAAATATTTCTTGTCTCTTGGATTTTTTAATGCAAAGTACATGTTCTTTTGTAAAAAAAAAATTGTATTGCATTCAATATTAAGCCATGAAATTTAGTATCTATACGATGTGCAATTTGTGGGGAAAACATAAAACTTACTATCATACTAAGTTATAAATACAGCCCCCTAATCTTAGGTACCTTGCATGAGTGGAAATCTTGTTTCCAGAGCCATATTTATATAGGTGTGTGTGTGTGTGTGTGTGTGTGTATGTGTGTGTGTGTAGAAAGGACAATGTGTATCCCTCTGAAGGCCCAAGGATGACTTCGGGAATCACCTGAATTATTCTATTACCTTATTAATTTGTTCTGGGGTCTTCTATACCTCACCTTCCAGGACACAAAATTCAGGCTGACACCATTTCTGACTGGAATTTTTTACGTGGGATCTAGGATCTAAATTCAGGTCCTTTGGCTTGCCAGCCAAAGTTACAACCCTTGAGCTATCTCTCCAGCCCTGAAGCCATGGTTTGTTAAGTAAAATTCCAGTGCCAGAGAAGAGATAGCTCCTTATGAGCTGTTGGTCAAGGAGGCTCTAAAGGTCCCCCAAAATAGCACAGGCTATTACTATTACTCTTGGTTGCTCACCAGAACTAGCTAAGACCTTATTGATAACGAAATTGTATACTTTAGTTGCAGGATATAGAAAAATCAAACTAGAACTAATCTGAATATTTCCTCCCTTTTGGCTGGGTTTTTTTTTTATTTTTATTATTTATTCAACTGTGTGTGTGTGTGCACGCACATGTGTGTGTGTGTGTGTAGAACCACGGACGAATCGGGAACCACCATGGATGCCTCCACCTCCTCTGCCCCGGGATTCACAGGCTCCGCCCTACCAGGACCAGAAGCGTAGGCCGCCCCCGCTTCCGCCTGGCGTCTATACG
Organism: Typhlomys cinereus; assembly: GCA_023101885.1. Lineage (NCBI taxonomy): Eukaryota > Metazoa > Chordata > Mammalia > Rodentia > Platacanthomyidae > Typhlomys > Typhlomys cinereus. The sequence goes on from JALPQD010000476.1 coordinate 1,197,274, forward strand.
TGGGATCTGGGATCCGAACTCAGGACCTTCTGCCTGCAAGGCAGAGGCTTAACCCCTGAGCCACCTCTCCAGCCCTCTTTTGGCTGGTTTTTATAGCATCAGAAGCTGTTATAAAGTTTCTGGGGGAGAAGTAATCAAATAGTCCTACTTAGCTGTGGGTCTCCATGAGCTACAATATAACAACTTGCCTAGCAAGGTGTGCCCACTTGTGCAAAAGTGGCGTAGCAAAAAACAAAAAACAAAAACCGATGGTGTAGCTGTTATGTGGGTAACCAATTATTTTCTAAGTGAATCTGAGGCTGGCTCCACAGCAATTCATGTCTGGTACTGTAAACCTGGTCAAAAGCCCATGATTGGGGAGGTACAAGGCCTAGGAGAACCTACTATAGTTACTTGCTAGACAGACAAGAGATGGTGTCAAACTGCTTGCTAAATATTTGTTTATTTCTATAGATTAGTACTCTCTCAACCTTGATCAGAAAAGCTTTCTTGTTTGAGGGGTAGTGGTTAATGCACATTCATAAATGACTGAAGTGCTAAGAGTGAATGCTATAGCTAAAAGCTTAGTCCTAAATGGAGCATCTTTTTTTAAAAATTTTTTATTATTTATTCAACTGTGCGCATGTGCGTGTGTGTGTATATGAGCGCGCGCGTCTGTGTGTGTGTGTGTGTAGAACCAAGAACGAATTCGCAAACCACCACGGACGCCTCCACCTCCTTCTGACCCGGGATTCACAGGCTCCGCCCTACCAGGACCAGAAGCGCAGGCCGCCCCGCTTCCGCCTGGTGTCTATACATAGGATCTGGGAACCGAACTCAGGACCTTCCGCCTGCAAGGCGGAGGCTTAACCCCTGAGCCACCTCTCCAGCCCCTAAATGGAGCATCTTAATCACTTACTTCATGGTTCAGGGAATATTGTGGAAGAGGGGGATGTAAAGAATTTAAGAGCCAGGAGATGAGAAGTGCTAAGAAAAGAGATCTTCTGGATACAACGTGGCTGTTATAATCTTCACCAGTGGCTAGGTGCACAAGACTGGGCCCACCAACATTCCAATATGGATGGGGGAGGGCTCATAAGGCCATGTCCCTCTCTGAGAAGTTATGGGCAGTAAATATAAGTTGAGCAAGCAGGAGTCATATTTTTCACTAATGTTCATCAGGGTAACTGGCGTATTTTTTTTTCCTACCTCTTTTTTTGTGTTGTCACAGATACATTCCTGTCCCCCCACCCCTAAGGTTTTATTTCAACCAGAGAACATAAAACTCATAGAGAAGGCTGATTGCATGTATACAGGTGTGCATGTGAACACTATGTTTCCTAATGATGGAGAAATGTTCTGAGAAGAGTATCTTCAGGCAATCATGCAAACCCAGATGGTATATGTAACCTACCATACACCTAGATTATAAGGCATTTGTGTAACATATGTGTATATACATATGGTACAAACTATTGCTTTCAGGCCAGACCCACTATGATCAAGTCTAAGAGAAAATAGTGCAATCAAGAAATGTGGCAAACATAAGATTATGAGTCCACAACTGGTGTAACAACATACTGTTTTATAGTATTTTTCTTCTAAGGGGTTAAACACTGTAAAATAATAAAAACATAGAAAATATATAAAGCAGGAGCACTGTTATTACCAAGAATTCTGGGATGTCTATACTATGTGCATACTATACACAACTGCTTAGCACAATAAGTTTGTTTACACCAGCATCACCATAAACATATAATGTCCTATGCTATCTTGATGCCACCAGGTGATATTTTTTAGCTCCATCATAATTGCATGAGCCATCATTACATATAGGATCTGGAGTTGGCTCAAACATCAGTATACAACATGAGATATTTTCTCTCTGTAGACACAAATACATGAATACAAACATACAGAAGAATTAATATACCAAGCTTCATTCTATTAAATGTTTTCTTTCATTTTATTTATACTTTTCCTGGCAGAATTTCTTTGTGTGTGTGTGTGTAGTCTTGAACTTGTAATACTTCTGTAATCTCCTGAGTAGTTACAATTATAAGATATATGCCACCGTGTATGACAGCAATAATTTTTATATAGTAAAAACTATTACTCATATTCCTCTGTGGTTTGTTGGTTTGATTGCCTTCTCATAAAAAATCATGTTTTTCCTTACTGTTACTTTTCTGGTTTTATTTATTATTTATTTATCTATTTATTTTTGTGTGTGGGGGGGCACTGTGTGTCCCTGTGGAGTTTCAGGAATCATCCTGGATTGCTTCGACTTCCTACTTGCTTTATTCTGGGATTTCCCAAGTTCCGCCCACCAGGGCTAGAGGTGCAGGCTGCCACCATTTCTGACTGGTGTTTTTACATGGGACCTGGGATCTGAACTCAGGACTTTCTGCTTGCAAGACAATGTCTTAACCCTCAGCCATCTCTCCAGCCCTATTTTTTGAGACAGTGTCACTCTGTGGTCCGGGTTGGATAAACCTGAGGTAATCCTCCTGCCTAGGATTACAGGTGTGAGCCACCAAGTTGAACTACTTTTGTGGTTTTTAATGCACTGTTTACTCAAGGTAAAAATGTGCGTAAAACTGGGCATAGGGAAAAATACAAACAAATATTTGCTAATATTTTAGAAACTAATATGATGAGTGCTTATTTTGTGCAATTTAAAACATATACTCCACCTGGTCTAACAATTCCACTGCTAGGAAACAATCTATCCCATGGAAATAAAAGGATATACTGATAAACCAACAAACATCCATCTAAAAGAAGAAATTCACAGCCATTAGTGTGAGTAGAAATGGTTGACCAAGTTATGTTGCATGTTGTTATATGCCTTATTATATTACATAGTCAAGATTCTATTATTACTGACTTGGAAAGCATTATTCTATCAAGGACCACTGAATACACTGCAACATGAAAAAATAATAACTCCATAAAACCATTTGGTATGCATGTGTTTATGTGCTCATATAAACACTGAAAGTCATCAGAAAAGCTACATACTAAACTGTGACTACCAGTTATCTCTGTATGTGAAAGTGGTAGCATTAAAAAATTTAAATTTAAAAAAGTAAACAAGAAAAAATGCAAACGCAAGGACTTGGGAAATGGCTTATGCCTCACAAAAGTACCTGAATTTCCAGATCTCTCATAGAAATGTGAGGTGGATATGAAGATGGCCTATAATTCAGCCTGGGGAACCGCAGAGAAAAACAGTGAGGTGAAGGAGCAATCCAGGATGATTTCTGATGTCACCCATAGTTTTCCACAGGCACACACACTTAAGTGCACTCTTGTACACGCACACACTCAAGTGCACTTTTGTACACATGGATGCACACCCATAAACAGAGAGGAAATAAAAATACAGACTTAAAAGCTCAAAAAGAATTCTCATCAAAGTATGGCTAGAAAAACTTGTCATCCTCTGCTGTTTGCTTTTGACTTCATTTCATCAAACTTTCTAAAAAACCAGTGAAACCCTTGTCTGATTGGACACAAAACACCATTTCCATTGCAAGAATGTGTGTGTGTGCGCGCGCGTGTGTGCGCACGCATGTGTGTGTAGAAGAGGGCAGACACTGTGTGCCTGTTTAGACCCAAGGGTGATTTTGGGAATCATCTTTGATTGTTCTCTCTCCTAATTGTTTTGCTCTGGGATTTCCCAGATTCCACCTTCCAGGGCAGAAAGTACAGGCAGCTACAATTCTCTAACCTCCCACCCCCCAACCAACCCCGGCATTTTTCTATGGAATCTGGGAACTAGGATCTGGGATCTGAACTCAGGTCCCTTTTGTGAGGCAAAAGCTTAACCCCTGAGCCATCTTTCTAGCACCACTGAGTGGTAAGAACTTTTGGTAGGAATTCCTAACACTTTATTTTTAGGACCCTTAGCTACCCTTTCCCTTCTCCGCAGGTAGGATTCTTGGCTGGCCCTCCTCTGTAAAATTTGCTAATCACAGTCAAGATTTTACATAGCACATTTTAACAGGAAAATAAATCATTGCTTTATTTTGATTCTCCACTGCCTCCCCTACTAAAAATTATTTTAAGAAAGATAATTATATAAAGTTAAAATTTTGATACTTGTGAATCCACCTTACAAGAGTCATACAACTTACATCTTTTATTTTGGTGTTAAAAATATAACATGATAGGAGGCTGGAGAGATGGCTAAGTGGTTAAGACTCTGCTTTGCAAACAGAAGGTGCTGAGTTCAGATCCCAAGTCCCATGTAAAAACACCAGTCAGAAACAGTGGCAGCCTGAAGTTCTAGTCCTGGTGGACGGAACCTGGGAAATCCCAGAGCAAAGCAAAAAGAAGGTAGAAGCAATTCGGGATGATTCCTGAAGTCACCCTTGGTCCTCTCCAAAGGGACATACAGTGCCTTCTGATACATACACACATACAGAGCAAAATAAATAACATGATAGGATAAAAGTGCCATCTCTTTATTTATTTTACTCAAGTTTGACAAAAATATCTTTCCAATTTGGAACTTTTTTACTTCTGCTCTCCTGTATTAGATATGTCATTTATAAGGATTATTGGATTTTATTAATCCAAAAAATACTTATGCTGGTAATAAAGTATCTGAATTTTTTTAAACATCAGCCATCTTCATATTTATTCCATAATTTATTCCATAAATTGCCTTCTATAATAGTAAATTTATATACTATTAAGACGTTATTATAAGGTGAAGTGAGGTATTTATAGTGCTTTTTCTCAATGCTCTGTCCTTCCCTTTTCTATTCTTTACAATCAACCACTTGTGTTCATTAGGTCCCCACTATTTGGTTTAATAAATTAATGAGCAAAGACCTTAAAGTATGAGGGAGATAGCTAGGAAGAAAATAAGCAGTAGGAAAAGACATAAATTTGCTGCATTCATGTATGAAACTGTCAAAGAATAAAAATAAATAAGTAGTCTTGCTATAGTGATTTTGAGGGCAAACAGAAATAGAGAAAGAAAAGGATGTCAATACAGAACTATGTAAGCATCAGTTTCAGTTTTAGCATTGGATAACATATTTCAAAAGTGGTTTAAAATAAAAACCCAACTATGCCAGAATGTAGTCAAAATCCTTGTAAATTTTATATTCTAGCACAACAAATAAAAAGGGTAAAGAGGGTAAAATAATGAGAACACTGGTACACTATAGTTCTCAGTCCCCTCTTTCACAAGGACTTCCATCTATTGAAAGGCAAGATCAAGAACTCAAGATAAGTTTCTAGTGCTTTTGCTGACTTAGTTCTGGGAAATTTAAGAATAAAGGAATTTTTGGTTTGGTGGTCTGAAGGCAGGATGAAGTCAGTGGCAACTGACCTGATTGGTTTGCACTTCCAGAGTTTCTTACCGAGAATGCAAGTTTCACAACTTAATAGCTAAAGGTAGTAGGGGAGTGTAGGGTTGTATTAAATACAGGTAGTGATTGCAGAAAAAAAGCTGAAAATACCTAAAGATATTCCTCAGAAAAGATCACTGAGAAGAGAGGTGCACTTGTCAGTATTAAAAGAAGTGAAGATGAGAAAATCTCAGAAATGGTGTTTGTTGGTGAAGATGTCATAAGCTGCTTCTAAAATGGATTTTGGTGATTTCCATTTTTGACAGTGATGGCTTTGAGTAAAATCTCCTTCCCACAATGTAAGCTAGACTTAGTTACTTAGTCTTAACGAACATGGCATAAGTGGCTAGAGGTCACTTCGAAGGTTTTATTTCAAAAGACAGTTACTTCTGTTGTGCTAACTGAATTGCTCTATTAAGCCCACACAATAGAAAGGACAAGACAACCTCTACCCAACAGCTTGTGAAAGAAGGAAGTCATTAGGCCAACAAACCATGAGAAGCTGAGTCCTGCCAACAACTACTTATGCATTCTTGAAGGCAATCCATCCACTAATGAAGCCTTAACATAACTGCCCTTGTGAAGACCCAAAGACAAAGGATCCTGACTCACAGAAACTATAAAGCCATCATGTTTTAGAGCAATTTGTGATAAAGATATTTACTATGGACTAGGAGAATAATATTACAACACAAGGTATTAAATAATATAGACAAAATTTTATAGAAATTAAAATACGGAGCACTTAGGAAAAACCACCAAGAGTTCATGAGCAAAGGAATCAGCTCTAAACAGTTGCCAAGTCCAGAGAGCACAAACACCAGCTCACTGCAGTTCTTAGTCTATAAGAAAATGAACCTTCAGCACAAGAGTAGATTCGTATGCATGAGGTCCAAGGTTCAATCCTTCCCACCAAAATAAATACACAAAACTAAAGACCTTCCTGTCATGTGGGGGAAGAGGGTCAATATGTTAAGTTCAGAAGAATTAGTTGATCTCTCTTTCTTCATGTGATAAGTTAGCATTTAGGTAGTATATAGAAATTTTTTTTGAAAAGGAGAAACTTTAACTAGAAATATAGTTAGAAGATTCTATTTAATATACAGAATTGACTATGTTAATTTTTTGTTGTGAAAGAATTGATTTAAAGACTTTTTATTAGCACCCCCCCAAAAAAAACCAGAAAAGTTATGACAACATCCAAGGAGGCACGAGGAACGTCAGCATACATACAATCAAACCCTTTATTATGGGTTTGAACAGAAAATGAGGACAAAACACAGCTTCAGGGAGTTCAAAGAGTAAAATGAGGGCAGAAAGAAGTTGTAACAGCTAAATTACAGGAAGAAAGAGCAAAGGTATGGATAGGTCAAGATGCACATCAAGTTAAGGTTAGACTGAAAGCTAAGGTAACAAAAGAAACATGGAAACATTAAGCAAAACATAAAATGATAATTCAGTACATTTATTATAAATTGGCAAATTGGTCCTTATTCCACAAGCTGCTACAGTGCTCAGGTGCAAGCAAGAAGACAACCTTCAGAAATCTATTCTGTTCTTGTACTGCGTGGGCCTTGGGGATAGAACTCAGGCACCTTTCTTTACCCACTCAGGTAACTTGATGGCCACGTGAGTTGAAAGTCTGACTTATGTAAAGATTCTGCATCTGAACCAACATTATTGAAAGGAGAATGAAATGGTAAGAAGTATAATCAATCAGATAGTTTATTCTAAAAGTTATACTTTCAGGATTGTTACTGTGGTAATATCTTTTGACATCCTGTAAATTTTATGTAAACTGGTTATGTCACAGAGCTGTCTGTTTTACCACGGAATTCCTTTTTCTTTTTACAGACATGCTTACTTTTTGAGTAGGTGGAGATATACTTTATCTTCTAGACTTGCTCATTCCCACAAAAATGCTATTTATAGAGAAATATGTTCCTTCCATTTTCATATACATAATCGCAAATGATTTGTACAGAAATGAGATTTTGGGGGGAAGACAGTCTATAATGTTTTTCACACACAAAGACACAGAATAGAATCCTATTTTATAAAATTTTCTGCATCCTAAAGACATTGAAACTGGCATTGATTAAATAAATGGCAGAGATCTAACTAATTTGTTTGCATGACTGTATAACAATGCACCAATTGGTAACCTAGTTTAACCTTTCCCTGAGTGATGTTCATTTACCTTGTTTGCCTTAAGAAAAAAAAAAAGTGTGGTAGGGGCTGTGGACATAGCTCAGTTGTTAAAGTCTTTGCCTGGCAAAGTAAAGGAACCCAAGTTCTGATCTAGTTCTGGAAAGAGAAGCCTGCGAATCCCAGAGGAAGCTGACTAAGTGGGCAGCCCTAATGGCATGCCCTGGGTTTAATTAGAGATACAGGCTTCAACAGTAGGTGGAAGAATGATTCTCCGTATCATCCCTGATTCTCCACAGGCACAGGCACTCAGAGGCACTCATGAATACACATATACACACACTCATGTACCCCAAGGACACATACATAGAGATTAACATTTTTTGAAAAAGCTGTAGTAAACATACACTTATGCGCTGGTGCTTCAATTTCAATGAAATAAACTGCTATGTGTGAGACTGTTGGATCAGACTAGAAATACTTTTCATTTTAATAGACAACACTTTTCAAAATTTATTAACAACTCACATTTCTACTAAGTCATGAATATGATCTCCTTTCCCACCTTTGACAAGTGTGTTATTGCTACTTTAAATTTGCATTTTTCTGAATAGGTGAGGTTAAGCATCTTTCCATAGGTTTATTGGACATTAGTACTTTTTCTCTAGTAAATTACCTATTTATATAATTTTCCATCTCTACAGGATAGTCTTCTTTATTATTATTTGCCATATATTAACTTAAAATCTGTAATTTCCACCACAGATTGATCCCTATTATACATCTTTGGAGACATTTTCTTCTTTTGAGTCCCAGGACATTTACAGTAATAGATTTTTTTGTGTGTGTCTTACTCATCTCATGAGTCTTCTTTCACAGCTTCTCTTCACTTTTACACCCACTCCATAGTGACTGCATCAGTTCTATAGTTTTAAATGCTATCTTCAATTAATGATTCTCACATTCTTTTTATCCCTAAACTCTAGAACTTTCACTTAATGGGGTTGTCTTAAGGGCATTTCAAACTTAAGATTTCTAAATGTCTTGTGAACTTACCTGCTTATCATGACATGAGTAAATGATATCACTGTCTACTAAGATATTCCTGCCAGATACAGGAAAACATTACTAAGTTAATCTTCACAGACCTTATACCAAGCCCTTTCAATTATACTCCTAGAAAATGTCATCAAACTAACCACTTCCTTCTATATCATTGTTGTTCTTTTTCTGCCCTTGTTTATCAATTAAGGTCTAAACTTCTACTAGTATCTCCTAACTAGGCCCTTTGTATCCAGTCTCTCACTTCTGCCCCATCCCTTGTTCCCGGCAATTAATTCTTTCATTCCTAAATATAAACTTCCTGCTCAAAATTCTCCAACGACTTTTTGTAACACTTTAAAAATTTTAAATGCATTACTAAATTGTAAGGCCCATCATGAAGATAAGACTTTTACCTACCTCCCAGAACTGATCTCCTGTCTTTTCATTCATAGGACAATTCTGTATTAACCTCACACGACTTCCGGCTGCTCTTGAATATTCCAACTGCATTCCCACTTTCCCTTTGGAGAGTTGTATGGATTTTCACTTATCTTCTACTACATGTTCTTTAGGGTGTACAGCCAGGCTTTTTTTCAATCTTTTGTTTTTTTGAGGTAGGGTCTTAGGTATCCCAATCTGGTCTCAAGCTTGTTACACAGCTGAAGATGACCTTGATCTTTCAATCATCCTGTTTCCATATCCCCAGTGTTAGTTGGAATCTGAGGTGTATACCACCATAATCAGTTTATGCAGTGATGGGAATGGAATCCAGGATTTCTGGTTGAGCTACATTCCCTGTCCTCTAGGATGTGTAACCAAGATTAAAGATGCTGAATCAGAAAATATGAGAAATTGAATTTCACAAAATTTAAATGATTTTCCAAAGTGGATGGCTCTACATACAATCTTTTAGTGGTGTTAAAGAGTTCTTGTTCAGCCACACCTTGATGTATGATACTTATAAGTCTATTAATTTCTGGTACTCCTATAGTGATTTTTAACTTACATATCTGTGACCACTCTTCATTCACTGATACATTATGTAATTCTTCTATGAAATGGCTGTTCATGCTTTTGTGCTAATTTTCTCCTGGGCTATATATCTTTATAAGCTGACCTATTATATACACTGAAATTTTAGTGGTTCCATGTGTAGCAGGCATCCCCTCTGGTCTGTAATTAAAGTTAATTTTAGTGATCTGAAATTTATCAATCTTTCCTTTTATAGTTAATCCTTTTTAGGCTCTTGTCACAAATTTCTTCCCTACTCCTAAGACAAAATAATGTTATCTCATATGTGCTAAAAAATCTTTAGACACTTTCATCTACTTAGAAATAGCTTTGTATATGGTGCAAAACAGACATTGAATTTTATATAGATGCTAAGACAGTTAACTCATCTGAATGTGATGCTATCCTGATTGTCACACTGAGTTGATATATACCAAGGAGATTAGTAAATACATTGATGGCTCTGTTTGTGATGGTATTTTCAGATATAATTAGATCATGATGACTCTAACTTAATCAATGAATAAACTATTGGGAAAAACACTAGAACCAAAAAATGTGGGAGATAGCTTCAGGAAACTGGTAACTGGGAAAATGCTTTTGGATAGTGTATACCTTAGCCTTGTTCCCTTCTTGTTACTCCTCTCTGTTTTCTGGCCACAAAGAGGTAATAAGAGTTCTGTCTCATCATACCTTTTCCATCAAGGGAGTCTGCCTCAGGCCCAAAGTAATGGAGCCAGTTGACTATGGACTGATATTTAACTGTGAGCCTCTTTAAAACCATTTCTCCGTTTTTGGCACAATAGCAAAAGTCTGACACAATACATAACCTATCATGTCAGTATTATTTGAACACACTATTTTCACATTTTCCACCATCTGTGGTTCCATCTCTTTTTTTTTTTTTAATTTGTATGTGTTCTGTGTGTATCAAAGGGCACTGTGTTTACTTGTGGAGGCCCAAGGGTCACTGTGAATCACCCTGATTGCTTCTACCTGCTTTTTGCTTTGTTCTGGAGTTTCCCATGAGACCACTGCCATTTCTGCATGGTGTTTTTACACGGGATCCAGGAATCTGAACTCATCCTTTGCTTATTGGCAATCCCTTTAACCTCTGAGCCATCTCCCCAGCCTGGTAACACATTCTTTCTTAAGCAACTTAAAAATTTTAATTCTAGGGGCTGGAGAGGTGGCTCAGGGGTTAAGCCTCTGCTTTGCAGGCGGAAGGTCCTGAGTTGGGATCCTAGACCTCACATATAGAGGCCTGGTGGAAGTGGGGGCGGCCTGCATTTCTGGTCCTGGCAGGGCGGAGCCCATGAATCCTGGGGCAGAGTAAACAAGGAGGAGGTGGAGGCGGTCCATGGTGGTTCCCAAACTCGTCTGTGGTTCTACACACACACATATACATACACTCATATATGCACATGCGCACACACGCATACACGCACAATTGAATAAATAATAAAAAATTATTTAAAAATTGTAATCCTAAAAACAGAATTCTCATATCATCAAACAATTCTATTGTTCTTCTAGCTAATATATTCCAAAGAATCTAAGACAGTATTTAAAGAAGTAGTTGTTGATACCATCATTCACTATGGTTGAAAAGGAGAAAAAAATCCAGGTGTCTATTGGTAGATAAATGTTTATAATATGCATATATTATACAGGAAATAGGGACTGAAGGGCTGCTTTTGTGAAAAGGACTTAATCTTCACTTGAGTTTAAAGATACTCAATAAGTAAGAAAGAAGGGGGAATGGAAGCTTAGCATCTCTTCCTTTTTGTCTCTGGGCTAGCTTAAAGTTTGGTTCAAAGTTTAATAAGAATTATTGCTCAACTCATAAAAAAATGGAAATCCTTCCCATTCAAGGTTGATGGCATCAAGAACAATTAAGATACTTGTGAAATTTGTTGCAACATGTTAGTCAGTAGATTTTCAACCATCAACTTTTATAATGGCCTAAAAGTCATTCCTCAAACCCGAAGACACTACATTGCTGTCTTTCTAACTTGCCCTTTTCTCATTATCTTCTAGAGTCACCAGAAAATTTCTCATCTCTAACAAGGCTGTGCTAGACCAAGCTGGGCTACATAGCAAGATCATATCCTTCAAACAAAACAAAACCGTCATTATTAAGATTGTTTTAAGTTATATGCATTTTGCCACAAATTTAAAAAAAGGAAAAATTATGAATTACATAAATAGTTCACTCTGGTTTACCCCCTTTTTTCAAATTTAATTTTCATAATTAAATCAGAATTTCTGATTGTAAAATTTTTACAGAGCCGGGGAAACCCCAAAGCAAAGCTAAAAAGTAAAAGCAATCCAGGATGATTCAAAGTCATCCATGGGAATCCAGAGGCACACACAATGCCCTTTGATACAGAAAGATACACACACATACACACACATGCACGTATGCACATAAAAAAGATTAACACATTTTAATTTTTTCAACCTCTCCAAAGTAACAGCAATTTTTGAAGTTTCCATTTCAGAAAGTACTATTTAATTTTTATTACGGACTTCGAAATTGTCTCAAAGAGGCATGATGTAACAGAACAAAATGCAAAAGGAGTCTTATTCAGGATTTGATGATGCCTTTCTCTAATGGTCTCTACTTAAATGCTATTTTCAATAGATAGATTTTCTCTAAATATCCTATGTAAGACAGATAGTATACCATATCTCACCTCAACACTCTTTCTCTTTCTGTGTATATGTGTGTGTGCGCGCGTGCGTGTGCACTTGAGTGGGTGTGTCTGTGGCGGCCCAAGGGTGACATTGAGAATCATCTTGGATTTTTCTTCCACTCTACTGCTTTGCTCTGGAGAGTCCCAGGCTCTGCCTTCTAGAGCTGCAAGTATAGGTTGCCGCCACACCCATCCAGCATTCTTTAAGTTTTTTAAATTAATGTATCTATTTTGTGTGTGTGTATGAGAGAGAGAGAGAGAGAGAGAGAGAGAGAGAGAGAGAGAGAGAGAGAGATGGGGGAAACACTGTGTGTCCCTGTGGACAACCAAGCGTGATTTCAGGAGTCATCCTCCATTGCTTGTACCTCCCTTTTTTTTTGGCTTTGCTCTGGGATTTCCCAGGCTCTGCCTGGTGTTTTTAACCTGAGATCTGGGAACTGAACTCAGGTCCTTCTGCTTGAAAGGCAGAATCTTAACCCCAGAGCCATCTCTCCAGCCCATCCACCAGCATTTTTACTTGGGATCAGGTCCTTTTGCCTGAAAGGCAAAGGTTTTAACTGAGCGATATCCCCAGCATTCCTCTCAATTTGTACCAGGGTCTTTATTAGATTATGTAGTTATAAAGTCTGCCTTTATACCAGTAACTAGAGTATAGGCACTAAATAGCTGTTAAGTAGAAAAATGAGTGAACTTACATTTTCTGAGATAAAACATACAATATACTGGAGTGGTTTAAAGCAGGTACTGAAGCCAGATTTTCAGTTTATTAATTACTATAAATTTGGACAATGTGATGGTTTGAAACAAGTTGTCTCTCACAGACTTATATGCTTGAAAGGTCATAATACTTTTAGGAAGGTGGAGTGTTGCTAGGAAAGCATGTCACAGGGGACAGGCTTTGAGGTTAGCTAGCCTCGTTCTGCTTCTGCTAGTTAGTCTGCGCTGAGGTTTGCAGTTTTCTCTCTCTGGCTCCATGATGGGAATGACTTAAGCCACCTCTGGCTTCTGCCAGCCAGCTATGCCCTTCCTGCCATAAAGGACTGTGTCTCCCCTCTGAAATTGTAAGCTAAATAAATTTTTTTCTCCCTTAAGTGGCTGAGTTTGAACAGCAAGAGAAAGAGTAACCAGTACAGACAACCTTGGGGAAGAAAAAAAAAAAAATCTCTCTAGACTTCAGTTCTATTTTATCTGTAAACAGAGTGCTAATGTGCTAATGAATGCATACGAGCTCTAAATAGATGACTTTGTCTTAATTGTTCTTCCTTAAGATAAGCCTGCTTAATCAGCTCCCTCATCATTTCTGTCCTTTGGTATAGTTCTATTCATCCAATGACCTATCAAAGTAAGGAAGAAATTAACTTACTTGTTCAGCTAGCAATGTTTTTGATACATTTAACTACATTATTCTTTTAAGTTTTCTCAACAATCTTGGGGGGTGGGGGTGGCAACAAAATCTCTAATCTAATGGAGAATAACTTGTCTAAGGTTGCAATTAATGAATTGTGAAATTTAGTAAGAACTCATACCACCTTGTGTGTGTGAAAGCGAATGAAGTCAGAGGATAACTTTCTGAAGTTGGTTCTCTCCTCTACTGTGTGTGCTCGGAGGCTTGAACTCAGGTTACTAGGTTTCTGTGCAGACACCTTCCCTGCTCAGTCATCTCAGTAATTTTTTCCTACTATGGAATTTAGCAGAGTCTGAAAGCTACTAAATTGTTATTAGAGTCATTCAACGATTACTTATTTCTTGGGTCTAAAAACTTTTAGGGACTTAATCTTCATGTGGTAACCCAAAGAAGGAAATTTTATTTTGTTTTAAAACAGGTCTAGAGAAAATTCTCTTCAACCCCTCTAACATATGTGCATTCAAAAAATTAATAACTTATACTATTCTAAATGTGCTTTTCCAAATAAATGCTTTTCCTTTAAGATGAAAGATGCCATTCACTTCAGCATTAAGAAAAGAGCTAACTAATGCTGCTATTTTCTGATATTCCTGTTTACATAAAAATTTTAAATTTTCTGTAAATTTATTTTTAAATGTGCTAATCACTACTGAACCAATCACTTATAACTGCTATTATCTTCAGCACATTTTACATTAGTAACTGAGAAGATTTTTCTAGTTCCCATATAGGTAAACTTGTTCCCACTAACTGTACTATATTTTGAAAACTGGACATTTCCATTTCTGAGTAGCCTTAGAAACAATAATCAGATTCTTGACAGAACCTGAGTCTCAATGATCAAACAAAAAGATGAGCCATTTGCTCAAGTATCATTTATATTTTGCCCACAAGTCCTGAAGCTACGTGGACCTCCTAAAATGACCCATTACACTTGGGAGCCTTCAATGAAAAGTCCCCACAAATTCTAAAAACTACAGTAAAACTCATTATTATAAAACTACAAAGAAACTACTGAAAAATACACTGCCAAGCACACAGACGTTTACTGCCACTTTATTATGTTCCTTGCATTGTATAGAATATAGAGTTTAGTCCTCTTAGGAAGCACTTAAAAAGCCATGATTTTTTTTTATGTACGTTTACCATTTGATCCTCATGGGGGAAAGTTAGGGGGTTATTATCATTTCTCTTTTACAGAGAGGTTGTAAAAAAATATGTTGAGCCTAACAAACTAAAAGCAACGGTAGAGTGAGATGTCTGTCTTTAATTTTAAACCCTGGTCTAGCTCTCTTTCTACCTAACAGGACTTCCTAGGAAACACTGAGGATACAATTCTGCAGGTTTGAGCTCCAGTCAACAGATCTGCCTGTCTGTCTGTCTCCTGTGTGACTCTGTGATAATATAGAGGTTATTTACCAAACTAACTGCAACAAATTCTTACCTAGCCAAGATTTAAAAAAAAAAACAACATTTACTATCTCTGTTTTAATAGGCTGAAAGAAGCTGAAAGATTTTACCCATATAGATGACAAGCCAACATGGAAAATATTCTCAGAATCAGGAATGCAGTAAACTGGAAATTTTCATCAGCAGGCTAGAAGTCAGTCTTATGATTTAGTTTTTAGACACTATCAAACCAGTAATTCTCAAAGTTACCCTTCCTGATGTTCAGAGCATGTGGACTTTAGAGTCTATATACAAACGTTATCAATGTTAGTGTTTCTTTACTTTCTCTAAATGCATAATATTTTATTTCTATATTTCTTGAACCAATGACTTTCTGAGAAATAGAGAAGTCTACTATAATAGCTGCTGCCTGCCAAATGATCTCTCTCCTCATTTATGTCTATTCCTATCTTCTTATTACCAAATGTTTCTTCAGTCCTTCCACTTAATCTAATGCCACATTTGTTATGCTGTTGTGGCATTCTTAATAGGGATTTAAGTCATTTATTAAGGGCTGGAGAAATAGCTCAGTTGGTAGAATTCTTTAGTGTATATGAAACCTTGAATTTGATCCCCAGCAGTATATAACTGCATGTGGTAGTACACAACTATAATACCAGCACTCAGGAAGAGGTACAGGCATCAGGACTGGAAATTTCAGTTCATTCACTATTCTAGACTGACTTCAAGGTTAGCCTGGGATATGTGAGATACTGTCTCAAAGGAAAAAAAAAGACAATTTTGTTTACATTTTAATTTGTGTGTACTTAAGTGCACTTAATTTTTAAAGATGAATCTTAGAGATAGGATTATATTTACTTTAACTTGAAATTAAGACATACATGTAATATATAGTCTCACATAATACATTCAAGCTAAGTGCAATTAAATATTTGCATGTATTAAATTCACAGATTTAATTTTTTTCTGGTGCTGAGGATTAAACCAAAGGCTTTATATAAATTAGGCAATTTTCTAAAATTTGAATGAATCATTTATTTTTGATGAATATGTGAGAAAACAGGTATTTTTTTCTCTGCTGGTATGCATATTAGACAGTCAAGACATTTCTGTTAAAGCAATAATATAAATGAAAAGTTCTAAAATGCTTTAATGCCCCTTAAAATTTGAAAACAATTTTACAGAGCTGTCTGAAGAAAATAACTAATGATTTAGTAGGAAGAATATTTCTAGACTTGCTTTATTGCAAAAATGGAAATAATTTAAATGTTTTATAACAGCATATATATAAACAGGCTATATCATAAATGACTAGATACCTGATGTTATAGAAATATATTTCCTACCACTATCTTTATATGAAGATAAAGGTCATAGAACAATTTTTATTACAAAATTTATGCATGAATATATATGTACATATTCATGCTGGTTGTAATTAAGTATAGTGATAATCTTTCTATAAGATTATCTATAACATTATAACATCTATCTATAAGATTTCTATAACATTATTTGCACAATAAAGTATTTTATCAGGGGAAATTAATATCTACAACATAGAAGTTAATCTTTTCTTTTTAAATAGATGAAAACAGTTCTAATAAACTATACTGAGACAATTGTTTAGGAGCAAGGATCACTAATAACCTGAAAGATCCATTACAATTAGCAAAGAACCAATTTTGGGTCTTTTTTTTAGAAAGTGTTTAATTTACTAAACTGATGTATTTATAAAATACAATAAAAAACAGAAAAGCAAAAATAAAGGAAACAGAACACAAGCATAGACTTTAAAAATTCAGATTCACAAATATAAAGTTACTCCAAACATTCTACTTATACTCTTTTTCTTAATTTTTTAAAACCTATTTTGTTAATGATCGTTGGCAGCTTGAAGACCATGCTTTCAGTAGCACTGCCTGAATGATTAGGCATTTTGCCTGGACTATGCCAATAACTACAACAGACTGGATTCTGATTTAACATCTGGAGACTGTTCACAATGGAAAATGCTTTCTTTATATTTATTAGCTTCAATGCTTTAATGCTAATGAGCATTCCCAATAAAGTTGCATATAATTTTAAATGATCAGTCATTTTCCAAAATGAATCACATATAATCTCTTATAGTAGAGAACTGACTTCAGAGAATTAATGTACATATTGGTGTTAAGAATTAAGATGCCTGTGTACTGAGAGTTTGAATGAAAGAAATGAGACAATGTGCTAGGTTTTGACAAAGTCATTGTAGTCCCTGGGGAAATGGCTGAGAGTCTGTGTTATCCTACTGGAAGACAACCACTTTGGCCTCAGGCCAAAATAATAAACATTATAAGCATCTTACTTTACGTTGATGTTAAAAATCAGCATTATAAGCAGTTCCCTGAAATTATGTGGACTGCTTTCTAGAAATAAATTCTTGAATTCTAGCATTTTATTGCCAAAATAAAAAAGCCTAAAAAAAAAACCGTGAAAGTACCAATGGATAAATAATTGAGAAGTTCCCAAAATATTTATATTAAAAGGAAATATAAAACATATTATACTTATATTTTTAAATTGCCTGCCACACATTTAATATACTGGTAGAAAAACTTAATATGTATCTAGCAGCACTGCTCCTTACACAGAATAAATGTTCAACCAAATTTTAAAGAGAGTTCATTTCTTAAAGCTGTATATAGATAGTAAAGCAAAATGCTTCTGTCTCTTTCTCCAGTCCCTGGTAGTGCTAAGGATGGATTCCAGGGCCTCATACTTTTATGTGAGCTCTACCACTGAGTTAAATCTCTAACAAAACAAAACACTGAAAACTAAACAATGGTGAAATCCAATCCACGTGTAAGTTTAGAGTCAGATCTTTCTCTTTACCTCATATAAAGTATACGTGTTTGCATTGAGGGTCCCCCCCCTTTTTGGGTCTAATGTAGCCCAGATTGGTCTCAAATTTGATATGGAGTCAAGGCTGACCTTGAACTCCCAAGTTTTGGGTTTATAGGTATGTATCTTTATACACAGATTTTTAAAAATCAAGGCAGAATTACAGTGTAGTGGACAAATTTTAAATATGCAATTTGGTAAGTTTTTAGATATGTACTCACTTATCCAACACTACCCAGATAAAGATTTAGAATATTTTGCAGTGCTTCTTTCTAGTCATATCATAACTTTTCTTCTCACTGCATACTATCCATTGATCAGTCTGTCTGTTCTGAACCTTATATAAATGGACTTTTACTGAATATAGTTTTATATTTGGCTTCTTTACTCAAACTTTTAAAATTTTTAAATTCTTTTAGAGTTTCATACAAGAATATAGTAAATGTATGATATTCTCATACCTTAATCTCCAATCCTATGCCCCTCATTTTCCCATTACAACCCTTCTTTTCTACCAGTCTCTCTTCTATTTGCACGTCTTTTTGCATGTGTGGCCCCTGAGTTTCATCTGGTTACCTTTGAGGCATGCGCCTGAGCACTTGCTGGAGCATGAATCATCAATCGGTAGTATACCACCAAGGAAATCATCTCCCCCTCTTCAGCAGTATCCCAGGGAGGCATGGGACGACCTTTTGAGATCTTTCCCCTCCCATGATGAGATGATGGATCTCATCCTGTGCAGGTCTTATAGAAGTACACATAGCTGTAGTCAGTTCAAGGACTGGATCGGCCCTGTCATATCCAGAGATACTGATTGCTTCTCCTCGTTTTCCCACCCCCACACCTCATCATCCTCTTACATTCTTATCGTCCTTTCTTCTACTATGTTCCCTAAACCTTGGGGTAGGAGTGGGGCAGATATCTTATTTAGGGCTGAGCAGTACACAATCACAATCACTTATTTCCTGTACTTTGGCCAGTTGTTTCAAACTTCTATTTTTTGTGGGCATCAATACCATTGTCCTTTTTTTTCTGCCAGCAATAATTCATTCCAGGAATATACTACAGATCTATTTACTTATTCTCTTGTTAAGGGGCCTTTGGCAAATTCTAGGATTCTCCCATGAATAAAGCTTCTATATATGAGCACTCATACAGGTGGACATAAACACTCATTTTCTCTTGGGTATATTACCTACAACAGACAGGTAGGTCACAAAAGAGGTATGTGTTCAACTTCAGTAGATGAGAACAGGTTATTAAAGTGATTGTATCAACATCTGAGAGTCACATATAAAGTATTTTATTCAGCTTATTTTTTTATGAAACGGGAGTCTCACTGTGTTATACAACCTGGCCATGAACTGCTGAGCACAAGTTCTCTTGAGTTAGTGTCCTGAGTAGTGGGACTATAGGCACGTACTGCCGTGGTCTAGAAATATTTTTGGGGGGGGGATGGGAATATAGGAATTAAACTCAGAATCTCGTGCATGCAAAGCACATGTTCTGCCACTGAGCTACATTCTGAGCCTCTCTTACAACGTTTTTAAATTTAAAAAAGCTCATACGTTGAAGCACAAGAGGCTATTATTTGTATTATTGTTGTTTTTTCATCATTTAGAGTTGACACAGGTAACTGCTTAAAATTCAGAAAGGATGTAAGATGATTTTGGGAAGTGTAGGAAAATAATAGTTTCTATTTCAGTTTTTATTCCCTTAGCTAAAAAAATTATGTTATTTAATATGTAAATTGGTGACAGTGCCCTTATTCAGATACTTATGATTAGTCACTTTAGGTTTACTATATTTACTGCCATTTGTATATATTTGATTGAATAAAACTAAGGAATATCTAATTCAATTTAAAAAGTCATATACACATACTAATAAATATAAGCAAACCATAAAAAAGTCTCATTTAACATATTTGGTCTAAAGAATTCTCTTTAGAAGATTAAAAACTATGACAAAAACTTAAAAACAGTGAGGTGAGAGAGAGATCAAGGATGATTCTTGATATCATACCCAGATTTCCATAAGAATGTGTACTCACATGTATTCACACACACACACACACACACACACACACTCTCTCTCTCTCTCTTCCTGAAAATGGAAAAGAAAAAAAAACCCACCTGTGACCATCTAATCAATCAGGTTTCATAAGTAGGCCAAAAAAAGTTCTAAAATTAGGTTGCAAAAATACAGACTTAACTTACTGCTATTTTGCCAATAAAAATTTGAATCATGTAACATTTCTTACCTCATGGTATCCCTTTGGATCATTTTGGAGTTTATTTTATAATATACATAATAGTAAAAGTGTACATAATTATAAATTTATTAGGGATGCATGGCTTGAATTTTGGGAGCAGGACACAGAAGAATTCAGAAACTCATTTTAATATATATTTAGTTTTAGTGTTAAGGAAGCTAATCCTTGTACATATATGAATTTCTAATTTTTTAAAAAAAATTTATGTGTATGAATGCAGTGAATGCATATGATGATGCATGCATATGGAGATCAGAGGACAACTTTCAAGAGTCAGTTCTCATTCGTGTACCTTGTTGAGTCAGGGTCTTTCTTGTTTCTGCTGCAACTCCAGGCAAACACTTCCCTCTACCTTTATCTTTCTCAATCAATTCTATTTCTACCCTCCCCATATCTAGCCATAGGAGTGCTAGGATTACTGATGTGCACCACAGCATCAAGCTAAAAATGTGGGTTCTAGGAACTGAACTCAGGTCATCAGGATTGTATGGTGGTCACTTTTAACACACACACTTTAACACGTAGTGGAGGAGAAGGGAGGAAGTTAGAAACCCACTAGAAGAGGCATGAGGAGAATTTCCTGGCTACTGATACTAGTCTGTATGTTGGTAGGTATTTTTTATATCAGTGTATATGTTAGTAAAATCCAATGAATTGAGGGTATGTTCCACTCTATGTAAATTTTATAAGGAAAAAAAGGATCTATAAAAAAAACTGACCTAGTTAATGGCATCTAGAAGTAAATTTTAGTAATATAATGAAAGCATACTTTCATTATATTAAAATACTACTACTACTACTTCAGACTACTGTATGAATAAAGTGATGGACATAGGGATATGTGACTGCAATGTATAAAATCTAGATGACAGATAATAGATGCTTGCTATAAAATTCACCTTTTATGTTTGTGAATTTTCATGATAAAATGAGAAAAGTAGTACATCTTTTAAAGAGCTAAAAATTAACAAATACTAATAATTTAAAACAGTACAACAACACAAAAGGTTAGAAATTCAAAACAGGAAAAGGTAGGAACATTAAAGCACCCTTGCTTTGAGATACAGTAATCCTCTCATTCTCAAGGGTAGATGCTTCAAGATCCTCAGTGAATACCTAGGACTGTAGACAAAATCAAATCTTATATACACTACTTGCCCCCCCCATTGTATATAACAGATAAATTAATAAATTAGGAAAAGTAGGAAAGTAGTGACAAAGGAGAATAATGAAAGCAACATTCTATAATAAAAGTTATTTGGATAAGCTTTTTCCTCTTTCCCAAAATATTTAATGGTACTGTACTTTTGGGATGTGGAAAGTGAAACTACAGTGAAAACCACATTACTAAACTCTGCATGTAGTGAAAATTACCTTTGTTTTAGAGACTAGTATATTGACCACACAATATACTCAGAGTGAAGTTCAGCCAAGAGTTGCAACCGACTTATCCAAATTCTGCATCCTCTTGGCCCACATTCCTCACAAGAAGCTGCCCTGGTCCAAACATCTTCCTTACAGCCACAAAGTTGTGTTTCTATTTCTGAATGAGCTCCTTCCTACAGTAGGAACTGAAATCTATCCTCCCATATTTTACTTCTCTAAGTTTGATTCCTTGGGGTTACAAAGAATCCAATCTTTATATGACTGGCTTTCATATCAAATGAAAGCATTGGAAATGTGAGTGAGAGCTCTTTTCCAATTAGCATTTTTGAACATCATCTACAAAGTTACAGTTAGGTATAAGATGGGGATACTGCCTATTGAAATTAAGATAAAAAAGAGCATCTGGAAAGCATATGTAATCAAGAGTAGGGATTCAAAATACCTTTTCCTTGTTCCTTTTGTTAACTTTCCTTGGAATTACAACATGCTACTCATAAATTCTTTCTTTGAAAAATTCATGTTAGATGTGATAGATTTTTCTTATATCTTTTTCTTTAAAACGAAATGGGTTTACCTTTTATTTTCCATTTTTCCTTGTTACGGAATTGTAACTTCCAGGAATTTATATGCCATTAGATACACAACTAGAAGCACTTTTGTTCCACAAATTACCACAGGTGGTCAACCTATGCAAACAGTATGTTAATGAAATTTTAAATCTATTTTCTTTTTGATCCTCAGAAGATATTTTTCAAAGGTAAGATCATAAATAACCAACTGAAATGTTTAATACATTTTATATATATACACACACACACAAGTCCTAAAGCTGTAGTTTTCTTAATATATACAGATTCCATGAAGAATTTCCAAAGTCAGAAATCTTGACCCTTTAAACATTATATACTAATTTAGCCCTTAAAAACAATAATTCTATTTTAAAAACCGCTATATTTAAGGCCTAGAGTTCAGAAATGGAGAACTTTATTTCACAGCCTAATGGAATCTGAGTAAGACTTTTTCCTCTTTATAAGTTAGTACTGGAAGAAATCCTAGAGATGATTATTTTATAATTGCAGAAATGAATGTGCAGGCAGTTGACATGAATAGTCAGTCCACAGCAGAACCTGAACCACCTATCAGGTCCCCCAATTTCTGGCTCAGTGTCCTTCCCATTTTAAAAGCACGCCAAAACAAATGTTTAAAAAGTGATTATGTTCACCCATTACCTCAGCTTCTCTAAATTTCAAGTCTGGTCACTCATGATATCACTTCCTTTTGTGAATGAGTATGTTTTTCCCCTTGTTCCTTCTACCTTCACTTAATCACACTACATTTAGAACTCCCACTATAAATGTCAGTTTTTCCTTTGCTTATTTTTGTTCCTCGAGGATACTAACGGTCTCCAAAATGCCCTGATCCTTCTTTTGATTATATTTTATTTCGAGTAGTCAAATTACCAACTGCTCCAAAAAAAAAAAATTTGTTTTTTTAAAGTGATCTCTTTCCAAACACGGAGACACACTCCTGGTAGTGGTGTGCTTCTTGTGTGCCTAGTAAAAAAGACTGACTGTCATGCATCGCATGCGGATGGATGCTTTCTAGAGAAAGTCGGGCGACAGCCTCTTGCTAAATATTTAGCGAGCTATGTGGGTGGTGACGAGGCCAAGAATAAGGTCGGCATCCGACCCAAAGCAAACATGGAGGTGAAGAGGCGCTGGGAGCCTGCAGCTCTCCCCCGTCGGCACAGGCCACTCGATGCCAGTTTCTGAGAACAGGGGCGCCAGGGAGGCAGGGACCCCCCTGGACAATGACTGGGCAGCAGGGACACTGGGGATCGCGCTCGGGGGAAACTCAACAAGTCAGGAAGGAAGGATGCCCCGGGCGATGGATGGAGGCTGCCTCGAGGCTGCGCCGGCCTCGCGAGGATCGCGACCCCTTCCCAGGACGTACCCGGCCGGCGCTCGCGGGCGGGGCCCCCGGCCCTCCGCTCCGGGCCGGCCGACCTGCCTCTACGTCCCCCGGCCCGGGAGCCGACGGCCCGGGCGCGACGCCTCCGCCCTGGGCCCGTCCCCGGGAGGAAGGCGGCGTCGGGCCTGCCCCGCCGGACCGCTTCGGGGAGTGGGCGGCAGGAGGGTCGCCCGCGGGCTCGGGCGCAGCCCGGATGCCCGCCGCGGGGCCCCGGGCGCAGCGCCGCCCCGCGCCCCCGTCCTCGCCGCGGCCGGCGGGCTCGGGCGCCCGGGCTGGGGAAAGGGGGCGGGCGCGCCATCATGAAGGAAAATGGTGGGCGGGCGGGCCCGCGCGCGGCCGCGTACTCACCCGGGCGGGCCAGTGCGGGTAGCCCTTCATCTTGGCGAACACCAGGTCGCCCGCTTTGTACTCGCGGGGCCGCGGGCGTGCCATCCTGGCCGTGCCCCTGCCCGCTCGTCCTCGGTCGCCGCGGAGATGCCGGCAGGGCCGCCTCCTCCGCCGCCCTCCCCGCGGGCCGCCCGAGCGCGCCGCGCTCCCCGCGGGCCTCGAGCCGGGCGTGCCGACGAGCGGGCCGCTTCCGACGAGGGGACGCGGCGAGGCGGCGGCGGAGGCGAGCGGTGGGCGGGGGGCGCAGCGGGCCCGGCAAATCACCCGCCGGCAGCGGGGGAGGGGAGTCGCGGCCGGTCGGCGCTCGTCCGCGTCCGGGCCGCGCCGGGTCCCGCCGCGCGCTGTTCACAGGCGCTGCGTCTCCGGCCTCATGCCGCCGCCCGCCGCCTCCCTGCCGAGCTGCTGGGTTCCGCGCGGACGCCGAGCCTCTCGGCGCCTCCTCCGAATTCCTCCTCGGGCAGCGACCGCAAACACGATCTTATTATTGTTCTCGCGCGCGCTCAGCATTCCTCCCCCCCGCGCCCCGCTTCCCTCCCCTAGCGCGCCGGCCGGTTAATTCCTAGGTACACGGCCGGCTTTTGTAGAGAAACCGCGCGCGCCGCCCGGCTGTGCGGAGGACGGGCGGGTGGCGGTGGGCGCGTCCTCCCGCAGCAGCGAAGCCCGCGCCCCGGCGGGTGGGAGCGCCTACTCCGAGGGCGCCCGCCGCCTTGCGCTCTTTTGTTCTTGGCCGCTAGCTGCCTGCCTCGACCCAGCCAATCACCACCCGGCCGCCCCTCTTCCCCCTGCCCGCGCCCCCAATCCTCGCCCACCTCCCCCGGGTGCTTTCTGGTGAGTGTGGGGGAGAGGGAACGGGGAGGGGTGACAAAGGCGCCCGGGCCACGGGGATGGCCGCGCGAGAGGATGTGCTGCTGGAAAGAACGCTGCGACCTCCCGAGGTTCTTGTCCCAGGTCCGCGTTCACTGGGATGTGACCCCCCCCCCCCGCAGACCGATTACCTGGGGGGAAGGAAGGTTCCTCGAGGGCCGAATGGCACCGTGCTGTTTGGAGCATGGCGCTTCGGAAGGCCAGTGTCCACGGCGGTTATACTTCCCTCTGTGCGGGTTTCATAGGCCAGAGGTTTTTGTATAAAGGACTCACTCTGACAGGTCACTTGTTTTCAATTTTGGCAGCATTTTGGACCACATGAACCGCTGGTGATTTCTGTATACAGGTCAGTAGGTGCATTCACCGTTATTTTACTCTGAATTCAACTGACTTCTTCCTAACATTCACCTTTATGACAGGCTAAATAGAATAACCCCATCTTTTCTAGGTCTGTCAAAAAAACAAAAAAAAAAAAAAAAAAACCTCTTCTATTACCCTGGGCTTGGTCTTCACATCTTGTTTCAAAGATGTGCTCTGTCTCTGTCTCAAGATTTTTCTGCTCACTCTCCCTTCTATAAAGATAGTATTCCCCTAAGTGCCTCGCTTGCCTTTTAGAACTGTGTATTTTAAGCTCAGACTTGCAGTGCTGATCTTCCAGGAACTGTAAAGTTTCTAGACTTCCTGTGGGTTCATGGTGCCTGGCCTTTGCTAGTGAGTTACTGTTTACATCTCTTCATTCTGGTACATTCTCTTCTCCCTCCCCTCTCACCTTTTGGGTCACTGCATCCTTTTGCACCCATTGAGATGGCCTGATCATGTTTTCCCCTTCTAGATATCATGCCATAGCTATGGAGTACCAGTGGAGTTCCCAGGTCGTAAGTCAAAGCCAAGTCTTTCTATTAGCTGCCAAAATCCTAGCTGACCAAAGCAAGAATAATTCAGTCTCTCTGTGGACACAGTGTGGTTATAGGAAGAGGTTAGAGAAATGAGAGGGGAAAGAATCAACTTGGAAGCCACTGGAAGAAGTTAAACTGGGGAGCAATGGGATGGAATTTTGATTTAGACAGAGTATTCTTGTGGCCGTTGTGAAGGTGGATTTCAGGATGAGAGGCTGCAACCACGATCTGCATTGAGGGTCTTTCATGAGAGAGAAGACAGGGACCAAGACAACGTGCTGACTCAATGGTGGTGGGTGACTAGGAAGAAGGGCATGTAAAATATGGTTCCTTGGTTTCTGGCCTAAGCAACAGGTTTCTTTTCTTTTCTTTCTTTTCTTTTTTTTTTTTTTTTTTGAGAATTAAGGTAGAGTTTATTAGAAAAGAGGAAGGTTGGAACTCATGGACTCCAGACGTGGCGTGCCATGAGGAGCTAGGGTGCCTCCATGAGAAGCGGAAATAAACAGAACTCATGGCACTAGAGTGCACGGAGGGACTAGGGAGCCCATGAGAACTCACAGTGCCTAGCATGGGAATTCATGAGGAGCAAGGGAACAGAAACAGACTCCCATGGCACTGGAGTGCCATGGGGGCTAGGGAGCCTCCAGAGAGTAGGCACTAGAAACGGACTCACAGCACTAGATGGGCCATGAGGGGCAGGGAGCCTCCAGAGAAGTAGCAGCTAGAAACGGACTCACAGCACTAGAGGGCATGAGGGGCTATGGAGCCATGAGAACTCACAGTGCCTAGGCATGGAATTCATGAGGAGCAAGGAACAAGGAACAGACTCATGGCACTGGAGTGCCATGAGGGGCTAGGGAGCCTCCAAGAGAAGTAGGTAGTTGGAAAAGGACTCAGCACTAGAGGGCCATGAGGGGCTAGGGAGCCTCCAAGAGAAGTAGGTAGTTGGAAAAGGACTCAGCACTAGAGGGCCATGAGGGGTTAGATCGCCAACAGGTTTCTTTTCAACATCCAGAAAGGTGAGGAAGCCCATGGAGAAAGGGCAGGTTTGGAGATAAGATCAGGAGTGAATTTTAAATGTGTTGAGATTTCCATGGATCCATTCCATGAGATATTTAGTGGCCTGATAAACTTAGAGAAAGTGGTGAAGGTACGATGTAGAGATCCGAATGATACCAATATGCAAGCAATGGTGGAGTCATAGGCTCTCAGAAAACTGTAGAATAAGAGGAGCAATGCCCAAGTTCAGCGACATGGAACTCCAAAACTTAAGAAGAAAAAAGTTCAGTGTCATAAAAGCCAGAGAGTTAAAGCATTTTGAAAAGAAAAGACATGTCTAGATAGATGCTAGAGTGGACAAGCTACTAAAGGGAGAGAGTGACTGAAAAGGCATTGGTGATCTTGCTGGTAGCCACCCAATAAAACCATTGGGTGGAAGTAGGGAGAAACCAGAAAGCGATGGCTTGAAAACGTGTCAGAGGTGAAAATGTGGAGGCAGGAAGTGAGGGGAACTTGTTCCCAGCAGGCAGGGGAGTTTCTCTGCTGGGATGCTTGGCTGGTTTAAAGATGGGGGAAACTCCGAATTTTCATAGAGAATCAACAATCAGCCTAGTGGTTTAAGGCAGGCTTAAATAGGATAAAAATGGACGGGGTTTGATTATTTTGAGAAGGTGGACAATTGTTCTCGTCTGGACTTCGGCTTTTTGTTTTCAGTGGAGCCTAGCCTGACTGTTCAGCACATATCATTGTCTGACTCTCATGCCCTGACCAAGCCAGACTCAATAACACAATCACATGGAATGCCCTTATGGGCTGTCTCTGGCTGATCATCAGGAACTTCTTAATGCACCTGGCTAAGAGCCCGTCTGTCTCTGCAGCCAGATTGGATGCAGACCACCTTGTCAACACCTTGCTGCTGGGATGAAGTATTGCCCTGTGGCTTTCACTGAAGATCAGGCTTTCAGACTGGTTTCTCCACTTTACACAAAGAACTGATGCTGTGGTTATACCCGAACAATGCTCTATTCAAGTATTTAACAGATAATATGTAACCCTTTAGAGATATCATTAGGATCATAGAAAAAGAGCCCCAGATATTTTCTTTTATTCACTGTGACCTCAGGAGCTGGTCTGAGGTCACTTCACAGGCTAGAAGATCAAGATCAGCTAAAATTGAGTTTAAGACCAATTTGATCTCAAAACAACAACATAAACATTAAATTTATATTTCACATTAAAGGGAAAAGCCATGTAAAATTGGTAATAATGGGCTGGAGAGATGGTTCAGGAGTTAGACTCTGTCTTGCAAGCAGAAGGTCCTGAGTTCAGATCCCAGGTCCCACATAAAAATGCCAGGCGGAACCCGTGTGGGCCACACTTCTGGCCCTGGTAGTGGAGCCTGGGAAATACCAGAGTGAAGCAGAAGGTAGAAGCAGTTCAGGATGATTCCCAAAGTCACCCTTAGTCCTCCACAGGGCATACGGTACCCTCTGATACACACACACACACACACACACACACACACACACACACACAATAAATAATTTTTTAAAAATTGGTAATATCAATATTCTTTAATCACTTAATTTCAGTCATCTCAAACCCCTAGTACTAATACTTTTCCTCCACCTTTGTCTTCCCTCTCCATTTGATCCACTCCTGTTTTTATCTTATTTTTTGATATTCTAAGTTAACATCTAAAAAAAACTAATCCTCCCTTCAAATTCTGCTTCCAAATTCATCCATTCCAATTGCCTAAAATTACATGTGACAATGACATGCATGTATGTATATTCATACATAGAGAGTGCTGAGCACATAGTAAAATGCTCAGTAATTGTTATTATCTAACATAATTGTATATATGTGTGTGTTTCGTTAGCCCCACCTTTTCCTGATTCCCTTTTAAGAGTTCTTTCTCCTCACCATGTTAATAACAGTAAAGATAGCAATAACAAATTCAGTGTATAATTTTTATGCATCAATTAAAATAAAATTTAAAATTTAAGCTTGGGAGAAATAGGGTTAAAAATTCAACATTCTGGGCCAGTGAGATAGTTCTTCAGGTTAGGTGCCTGCTTGCAAACCTGGCAACCTGAATTAGATCCCAGAAAGCCCACATGGTAGAGGGAGAGAATTGACTTCTGTCCATGTGCCATGATATGTATATTTTCTCTTTTTCTGTTTTTTTCTCTCTCTGTGTCTGTCTCTGTATCTCAAATAAATAAGTATAAATAAAATGTTTTTTTAAAAATTCAACATTCCTAGGATATGCAGAATTAGCAAACGTACTGATAGCTACATTTTTAACGAATTAAATATACATGTGATTTCTTTAGGGTAATCACTAAAATAACAGTAAGTAAATGCTTAAAATAATAAAATAATACATAATCTAAAAAGTGAAAAAAGAACATAAAATATGAAATAATTACATGAAAAATTTAAACCTAAATGTATCAGGGATAACATTAAGAATGAAGGAACAAATACTCCAACTGTAATGAAAAAAATCATCATACTGAATTAAAGTGGCTTTATTCTGCTGATAAGAAAGCTGCCTTGCTTCTCTTCCTCATCCTCCCTCTTCCTCATTATCCTCCTCTCCTTTTTTGTTGAGACAGTGTCACTTTGTAATCCAGAATGGCCTTGACCTCACTGTGATCCTCCCTGCCTCAGTCTCTCAGATGTTGGGATTATAGGCATGAGCCACCACCACCATCAAGAGAAATGTCTTTTCTCCTCCATTTTCAAGAGAGCGTGTGAGAACATGTGCATTTATAGGTGTGTGTGAGATCATATATATGGTTATGGAGACCCAAGGTTGATATTAGGAATCGCCCTCAATCACTCTTCCACCTTGTTCTTTGGATACAGAATCTCTAATCGAATCCATAACTCACTGAAAGGGACACCTTGCTGTGAAGATCCTAAGTCTTTGCCTTTCTGGGTTGGAATTATAGGCAGGGTGCTACACTTTACATTTATATAAGTTCTGGTGATCCAAATGCCAGTCCTCTCTTGAGCAGCAAATACTTTGACCATTGTGCCATCTCTCCAGCCCCAAGGAGATATCTTGAGTAAGGTTACTGAAAAATTAAAAACAAAGTGACGGGAAAGGAAGAAATTTTTAAATTCAGGTAGAAAGTGGCTCTATTAGTACTAAACAAGAGACCATAGGGCACAACACATTGTCATAAATTGTTGGTGCTCAGCCATGAGTGATTTTCATCTCAAAGAACATTGACAAAGCTAGAGGCATTTTGATCTTTAGAAGTAGGGATGGGGATGCTATTACCATGTGGTGCGTTGAGGGAAAGAGTGTTTTTAAACATTCTGCAGTACACGACACAGCACACAAAGAATTATCCTTCCTCAAATGTCAGTAGTGTACTTGAGAAATGCTGTTACAAAGAGATACTACATAAAAATAAACACGTCAGGGCTGAAGAGATGGCTCAGAGATTAAGCCTTTGCCACAAAAGCAGAAGGTTCTAAATTCTAATTGCAAGTCCCATGTCAAAATGCCAGGCGGAAATGACAGCGGCTTGCACTTCCGGCCCTGGTGGGTGGAGCCTGGAAAAATCCCAGAGTGGAGCAAAAACGAGGTAGAAGCAATCCAGGATGATTCCCCAAGTCACCCTAGGTCCTCCATAGACACACACAGTGCCCTCTGATACACACACACACCACCACCACCCACAAAATAAAGTTTTTAAAAAATTGAAAAAATAAAGAGGTCAGTTCACCATTAATAAATGGAATGTTTAATTTGTAAACTCTACTAACATTTTCTATATATAACTGGTATAATTATCTTAGGATCCAATAGGAGTAGATTGAAAGTAAGAAGGATGGGTAACTTGATAATATAACTATTAGAAACAATTGTTTAGCATGCAAAAGGCTTTAGATTCAGTCCCTAGAACTACAAAAAAGAAATCAGAATATAGATGATTCAAATAACATAAGTAACAAACAAATTTATTGATATATTAAAAAGTGATAGCAAACATCTGTTGAGTACATTTTATTTTCAAAATACATATGAAATATTTATCAAATTTGACCGTATGCTGGGCAATAGAGAAGTCTACATAACATCTAATTTTAGCTTTCCTAAAAGAGAAATTATATATGATATATTCTCTGAGTTTTAAATAAAAAGCAGAAAGCTCAAAAATACCTAAATACTTGGAAATTTACCAGTAAACATTGGCTTGTATTTCCTACTTTAAATAACAAGATTCAAGGAAGAAATCACAATAGAATCAAGATATATATTCAATGAATGATATTGGAACACAGTGTATCTGTGAGATCAAGACAAAACTGTTTAGATTTAGATTAAATTCATATAACATGAAAAAATCATGAGAAGCAATGATTTATGTGTCTGTCTCAAAAACTTAGAAACACAATAGAAAATCAGACCCAAAAAGAAGAAAAGAAGAAATGAATAAGCTATGAACATGTATCATAGGGGCAGGTCAACAAAGCCAGAGATTGCTTAGAAAAAAAAAGAAAAAGACTAACAAGATGATTAAGCCTCTATCATCTGACAAAACAATAGA
Organism: Typhlomys cinereus; assembly: GCA_023101885.1. Classification (NCBI taxonomy): domain Eukaryota; kingdom Metazoa; phylum Chordata; class Mammalia; order Rodentia; family Platacanthomyidae; genus Typhlomys; species Typhlomys cinereus. The sequence continues at coordinate 1,228,577 of JALPQD010000476.1, forward strand.
TAAAACATAATTAACAGGACATAATTTATATCATATTGACATTTAAAGTAATAGAAAGGACACTGTGGACAACTTGATGCCCACGTTTGAAATTTTAGTTGAAATGGACAATGTCCTGAAGAAAACCTATCTTATGAAATTGATACAAGAAGAAAAGAAAACATGAATAGTCCTACATCTCACAAGGAAATAAGTTTCATCTGTAATGTATAACCTACCAAATAAAATTCTAGGCCAAGATGGCCTCACTGGTCAATCATACCAGATATCTTCAGGCAGATACAGTCTCAAGATTACACAAAACAAGAGTGGAAAACAAGGTTGTTTTGTTTATTTATGAAGCAGCCAAAACCTGACAAGAGCAATTCAAGAAAGAACTGCACATTGATCTCTCACAACATAGATGGAAAACAAAACAAAACAGAACCAAAAAAGATCTCAACCTATACATCATCAAACTGAGTGTTGAATGTAATCTAGAATGTAGGCTAACTTGAAAATCAATGCCACTGTATTAATAAAGGAAAAATCACATGATCCTTTCAAGAGATTCTGAGAAAGTATTTGATTAAATTCAACATGCATGTAAAAACTCCCAGCAAACTAGAAATAGAATAGATATAAGCGGTATCTGCAAAAGACATCATATTCAATGCTGAAATATTTAAAAATTTCTCTAGAATGTTAACCAGACAAGGATTTCTGATATTTCTTATATTCAAGACTGCTAGAATTCTTAGTCTGCAAGAAAGTTAAAAACTATAGAGTTGGAAAAAATTGTTTCTTTTGAAGACATCATGTATATAGTAATTTTTTGTTTGTGATGTAAGCATGCATGCATGCACATTTTTTATGAGCATGCACACCTGTGTGTACCTATGTAGAAGCCAGAGATTGACGTCATGTGTCTTCTTTTGTCTCTCTCCTTCCTTTTAGAGAAAGAGTCTCTCACTGAATCTGAAGCTCAGTGATTAATTGGCTGGCCAGCTAGTTGCTGCAGTTCTCCTGTCTGCACCTCCAAGCATTGGCATTACAAGTGCATTTTTACCATGTCCATCCAGCTTTTTGTATAGGTCCTGAAGATCTGCATTCAGGTTTTCATGCTTTCACAGTAAGCACTTTATCCATCAAGCTATCTCCTCAGTCCCATTATGGTAACTTAAAAAAACTGGTAGATGTCAGAAATAACAAGTGAATTCAACATTGGTTAAAATGTCAATATAGAAAAATCAATTGTATTTTTTGATAATAGCAGTGAATAAGGTGGAGAGCTAGGGCGATGGGTATCATTAAAATAAGATGGGTATCATTAAAATGTTTGTCACGCATATACATAAAGACTGGAGTTCAGACCCTGATCTCATGTAAAATGCCAAGCAAGGATGCTGGCATAACTGTAATTCTGGGAATCCCTAGAGCAAGCTGTCTAGCTAGACTAACCCTATAGGTAAGCTCTGGGTTTAGAGATGCACACTTAGTAAGGTAGAAGAATGGCTGAAGATGATTCCAGATATCACTTCCAGCCTCAACATGAATGCACATTCACAAGCACTCACACCTGTGCACACAAGTGCTCACCCACATGCAATACATGTATACAAATATGAGTGCATTCCATATACACATAGCATGAATATGGAAAAAATTAGGTGGAAAGCACTGGAGAAAGACACTTGATATTGACCTCTAGTCTCCACACACGTACACACATGTGTATACATGCACACTCACATATAACACACACACACACACACACACACACACACACACACCCCACATCCTGAAACTGCACCAAAGATCAGTGAGAAAGACTCTGCTCTTCCCAATGCCTATGGGTACCAAAGACAAAATGAAGGTGAATGTAACCATACTAGCTTAAAGATGCCATGGTGAACGGAATATGGCTGATGATGCAGAACACTAAATTAAAAGCATTGTTTTTCCAGGAACTCACAGTAGAAGTAAAAGGATGTTTAAGCTAATAATGATGTGACAGAAAAGTCAATGAACCAATCCGTATAATTACTGTGGAGGAAGTGAAGTTTGATGGAAAGAAATAACAGTGAAAGATGTTGGCAGCAAATCAAAGTGAGATGGAAACAGAATCAGAAATAATACAATACATTAGCTGTTCCCAAACAAAATGTTCCATGGAAAACTTCTTCAGGATATTCATAAGCAAACTTAAGTATGCTTTTAATATGTACAAGACACAGGTCAATATATCTTGTATGTCAAGTTAACATACTATTAGATAAAATGTGTGTTACTCACCTACTTAGACAAAACACACTTTAAAAAATGGTATAAGCAGCAGTCTTTATACCATCTGAAAGATGGCAGAAATTAAAGATAGTATATTTCACTATGAAGCATGTGTGACTGGGTATGGTGGCACATGCCTGTAGTCCCAGCACTTGGGTGTAGGCATGAGGATAAGGAAGACTAGGTCAATCTCAATTACATATCCATGTGCAGCCAGCTAGCTGGGCTATATGAAGCTCTGTCTCAAAATAAAAAAGCATGCCTGATTCTGATTGTTCTTTTATTAGTCTGCTAATGTTTTGATGAGTGATAAAATAAAAACAGAAAACGTGGCCAACCAATTATTTTACATTTTCCCTCAAGATTTACTTTTTACCTTCATGTCATCAAAATCAAGATATATAGCATACATTCTGTTGACAATAATGTAATAAGCATAGCTAATCTCTATGAAATATTTCTGCAATTCTTCAATGGTGAATTAATGAGATATTCACCACTATAATGAAAAGCCTGACAGACTATTTATGAAGAAAGATCTATTTAGCTCATGGTTTTGGAAGTTCAAGCCCATACTGCTGGCATCAGCTCAGTTCTTGACCCTGACCCACCTTGGCAGATAGGAAAGATGGAAATGTTCAGGAGCAAGCAGGTGACCTGAACCAAGAAGAGGGAAAAGGGGAAGAAGAAATAAAGAGAGGGTGAGGCACAGAACCAAATCTTAAATCACAGTAGACCTTAGGGGAACATAAGCCATATTCGAGCCATGGTAGATGGTCATTTATTTATTTTGTTTATATTGATTGTGTGTGTGTGTGTGTGTGTGTGTATGGAGATCAGAGGACAACTTGCAAGAGTCAGTTCTTGCTTTCCACCATGTGGATTTCAGCGATTGGATTCAGGTTAGCGGATTTGGCCACAATCATCTTTACCTGATGAGACTGTCTTGCTGGCCCTCAGGTGCTTTTTTAAAAGATGTTTAGCGTGTGGGACAAGGGCACATGCTGCATCCTCAGAACCTTGGCAAACTGAGGCAGGGAGATCATTTAGGTTCCAAGAGGTAAGGGCTAGCCTGGACAACATAGCAAGTATCTGTCTCTTCAACGAAAAAGAAGAGAAACTCTGCTCTGACTGTACAGTAAGAACTGTATTTGCAAATAATATTCTAAAATACCTGAATTTAGAAACAAATCAGGAAGTTTATGTGTCCTGTATATCATTTTAATTGAATAACACAGATAAGTGAGCATTACAAAATGTTAGAAAAGTTTTCAACTGGGATGAAGAGTTGGCTTGGGGATTAAGTCTCACCCTTTCAAGCAGAAGGTCTTGAGTTCAGATCCCAGATTCCATGTAAAAATGCTGAGTGGAAATGGTGGTGGCCTGTACTTCTGTCCTGGAAGACAGAGCCTGGGAAACTCCAGAGCAAAGCAAAGAGGAAATAGAAGCAATTCAGGGTGATTTCTGAAGTCATTCTTGGGCTTCCATAGGCATACACATACACAATGCCCTCTGATATACACAGACACACACAGACACATAAATAAAAAAAATTTTAAAGTGTCTTTTTTTTAAAAAGGAAAGTTTTCAACTTCATCATATATTATTATTTATGTCTTGACTTTTACTATCTCCTAAAATTATATCTGGATCCAAATAGTATTTATTAAATCTTTTGAAAAATATTTATTATTTTGACTCTTCTTCCTGCTCTCCTGCCATGCGGTCATGCCACGGTGGCTCCATCTTCTTGCCATGTGTTCCTGGCCACTCTCTCCCTGTTCTCTCTGACCTTATAGTACTGTTTTGCTTGATTGCTTGAAATTTCTCTTTCAAAGAGACTATGTCTTGATATACCTTGACCAGAAAGTGGTCTGTACATAAATTAATTTTAGAGTCATTTTAAATAAGTTTTAGATAAATTTTCTCCTTCAGAATCACAAATCATTTTTCCTTGTTTCTGTGTTCTGGTTGTGTGTGTGTGTGCGCGTGTGTGTGTATACATGTTTGTGTGTATATGTTGCAGTTGATGTTAGTTGTCTTCAGTAACTCTCTACTTTTATCATTAAGTCAGGGTCTCACATTGAACCTTGGCTTGGGAATTCCCTGCCTTTGGGATTACAAGCAACCTTCATGCCTGTTTGGCTTTAACATGGGTTCTGGAAATTGAAACTTTAGTCCTCATGTTTGCAAAGTAAGCATCTTATTTGCTGAGTCATCTACCTATTCCCCTGAAGTGTTCTTTAAAGTAAACCTGTTAATAATTTTAGGAGTATATTAGTTACTCTTATCCTTTGCTGTGAGAGAACACCGGAAGTCAAGCAATTTAAGGGAGAAAGGTTTATTCAGCTTATGGTTCCAGAAGGGAGATACAATCTTTTGTGGGGGGATGTAGCATGGCTGGCTGACAGAAGCTGGAGACAGGCTATGTGACACCCATCTGTAAAGTTGAGAGCTGCAAAAGCAGACTTTTCCCGAAGGTAGGGTGGGACTAATCCACCTCAAGGCCCACCCCTTGTGACTGCCTTCCTCTAGCAAGGCGCCACCTCTCAAGGTTGCCATGACCTTCCCAAACACACGAGACTGTGGGGGACACATTTCAAATCATGACAAGTAGCAAGGAACAGTTTGTATCAACTATAGTTCAAGTTTAAAATTATGTTCATTTTTTAACAAATGCCATGAGTTAAAAATCTCTTTTACTAATCTCTTTCGGAACAGATTTTTTGTAAATTAAATGTGATGCCTTAACTATTCTCAGCCTATTATTAATTAGTAATCTAGAATGGTTAGTAGGTTAAACTGCCTATTTTTCATAAAGATTTTTTCATCTTTGGACAGACCAAGGAAATATTACAAAAAACCTTTGAGGTATTTCAAAAAATATCTATAGAAGAAGCTGAGTTTATAACTTCTAATGTAAAATAGTTTACTACATATAACCAAAAGAATGTTGCTGCATTGGGGCCAAAATTCTGGCTTGTGTGCTTTTTATAAACCATGTTGGCAAACTCAACGATGATGTTACTCACATTAAATCAGAGTGTATTGATATTTTAATTAAACCTTATTACTTGTATTTTTATGAAGAGAAAAGTATTTGCCTCAAGTATAAAATTTTATCTAACTGCCAGTGCACAGCGTTGGGATCATATACTACATGGGACATCTGTGTATGTGTGTGTGTGTTTAAGATTAGAATTACAAATGTTCTTCAGTGACTCAAAAAATGGGGAAGAAAGAAACTTGTCCCTATCAGGAAAAGATATTTTGCTATATAAGATGTATTATTTTCATGGGATCTGAGAAGGATTTTTGCATGTTATTTTCTCTTTTCTCTACCTAAACACATATCCCTTGGCTTTATTCCAGACTTCTAGCCTGCTCAGTTCATCCACACAGGCAGCAGAGCCTCCCACACATTTTCATTGTATTTTCACACTGTCACCGTAGGATCTGAGATGTAGGAAAAGTGATACAGAACTGCTTTTCTCTGGGTCTTACGAATGTTACACAAGGGACCTTGGGTTTCTGTTGCTAAGCTCTGTGACTGGCACAGTAATAAATGTAGGGCAAAATTCCACGCTCACATTAAAATTTGGAAAATGCTGAATTAAAGCACAGTTAAGCATCCTTTTTTTTTTTTTTTTTTTTTTTTTTTTTTTTGGCCTGTTTGATTAAAGTCTCCAGGATTTCTCAGAGCCTCTAATATGAACACTTTCACGAAAGGTTCCAAATCCAACAAAATAGTACATATGTTGCTCATTCCAAATGAATCCATTCACGGGATACTTTATTTGTTAGAACAGCTCACAGGATTAATATTCCTGGGAGCATGGCTGGGAACTGTTACTATAGTTCAGGACAGGGTTTCTGCTCCACAGATGTTACCACCATGCCTTGCTTGTCTGTCTTCTATTTATCTCTTCAAAAACAAACCAGAAAGTCCGCAGGAGACTCACCCCCAGAATCTGGGCAAGCCTGTAAAAGGTGGAGGCTTACATTTCTATCTAACTGTATGCTTGCTTAGTTACTCATCTTGCTGAGCTGTCTCTCTGCTATGAGAGTGAGGGAGAAGAGCACTGGAAGAACATGTGTGGGATGGTCAGAGAGAGAAGGGATCAGGATGACTTGTCCTATTTCATAATGGCCGAAACATGGAAGAGTGTAAACCTGTATAAATCTACCCAAGGGCCCATGGGTTGCCGTGGAGGACCGATGACATCAAAGAGACTGAGTCTTGTAGGGATCGTTACAGTGTGGAATGAAGCGAGACATGGGGATCCTCTGGGGATCAGCATGGGGATGCGAGCTGAGGATCAGCTTCAAGATGTCACTAAGCTTTCTGATGGCACAATGGTAACTTTTCACCAACAGGTTGCTTGGTTGGAACCACCGCTGTCCACACCATGCCAACAGACAATGCGCTGAGAGAGTCTCGTGACGTGGAAGGGCTGTTTCTACCTTTTTCCTGCCACTAGGAAGAAGCAAGCATGGGAGTGGCTCTGTGTGGCTGTCTCCATTTGGCAGCTGTACTCTTCTAGTCTTGGGATGAGAGAAGAAGCTTTCAATCACATTTTCAGTGGACACATTGCAACAAAGTAGGCCAGATCTTAAATTTAGGGGATTAGCCTGAGAAGTTAAAGAGGGTTCTCTACCAAGTAGAAAAGATTTCTCTAGATGTTGCGGTCTCGGGAACCATGGAGATCCTGGGGGAGAGGGTAAGGAGGTGTGAAGTCAACGACATAGACTCTGGGAGTCAGGCAAGTAGCAGAGCAGGCTCGTTTATGGCGGATATTGAGTTGCCTATATACCCCCCACTCAACATCCCATCAGTTCCAGCGGGAGCTTTGCTGCATTGTCCTGTCGGGGTTGGTCCTCTCAGTCAGGCAGTTTGACTTCAGTACCAGGCGTGGCGGCAGGGTCTAGTTTGAGGAAGTTGCATTTGTGCATTCGCGGCCCATTTCAGACAATACAGGCCTGCCTGGTCATGTTCCTCCTACATCTGGAGAAGAAGGAAAAGGAGAATTTCACTGAGGTGATTTAAAAAGCATAGAATTTTGAGGCAGAGTATCCTCACTGAAACCAGAAGATAGTGGATTTTTATATAAATGATTTTGAAGCAAAGTTCAGTGAACTGTTTATATCCAAATGTCTGCCCAGCTAAGAAAGAAATGTAGGGGCTGGAGACGTGGCTCAAGGGTTAAGCCTCTGCCTTGCAGGCGGAAGGTCCTGAGTTCAGATCCTAGACTTCACGTATAGACGCCAGGCAGAAGCGGGGCGGCCTGCGCTTCTGGTCCTGGTAGGGCGGAGCCTGTGAATCCCGGGGCAGAGTAAACAAGGAGGAGGGGGAGACGTCCATGGTGGTTCACACACACACACACACACACATAATTGAATAAATAATAAATAATTTTTTAAAAAAGAAAGAAATGTAATTCATCAAAATGAACGAGAGCAGTGAGAGCTTCTGGGAGGAGATGATGGGTCTGAAGTTTCTTTGGAGTTGCTGAGAAGAGACTAGATTCTGAGAAGAGAAAACCAGGAAGAATATCAGGAATCAAGAAAGAGGTGGCAAGAAGATAAAAGGCACAGGGAGGGCTGGAGAGATGGCTCAGGGTCTAAGCCTTTGCCTCAAAAGCAAAAGAACTTGAGTTTAGATTCTCCAGATCCCACATAAAAATGCCAGGCAGAAGTGGTGGCAGCCTGCATTCCAGTCCTGGAAGGTGGAGCCTGGAAACCCCAGAACAAAGCAATAAGGAGGTAAAAGCAATTCAGGATGATTCCCAAAGTCACCCTTGGACCTCCACATGCATATACAGTGCCTTTTTCTACACACACACACACACACACCCCTATGCATACACACACACAGAGGCAGAGAAAAACACACAGAGGCAGAGAAAAACAGAAGAACACACACACACCCCTATGCATACACACACACACACACACACACACACACACACACACACACACAGAGGCAGAGAAAAACAGAAAGACTATGCAGAGAAAAGTGGAAATGCGGTACCAATCCTGCCTGTTGGCAATAGCCCTAGGCAAGGAGAAACCCACAGTTCTCATAAGACTTAATCCAGTGTGGGGATTTGGTGCGGCAGCGACACCTCAACGTGCCAGGCTTAGCACTGCAGAGGAAATCGCACCACTCAGGGTGCGATTACCAGGTGCTGTCTTGAGAGTGCAGTTGTTTGAGACTGAGCCGCTCTAGGGACCTGCGAACAAGGAGCAATCACATCCTGAGGACCCACTGCCACGGAGTCTGTGTGGGAGATGGGCACAAGAGGCAGTCACTGAGAGGGAAGGGTCAGGTCCAGCTCTGAGTTTGGGCTGTGGGAAGGATCAGTGGTTGGTGTCCTTACTCTCTAGTGAAGAATAAGTCCGGCGCCTGTGGATTACTATACAGAGATCTCTCGGCGAGGCGGTGGATTGCCCAGCCTCTAGAAGTGCCTCCTGCCCTCTATGTTAGCCTAGATCCTGCAGATCACTTGCTTTCATCGGTATCTTCCTTCCCACGGACTGGTTCACTGCTGGGCTGGGTCCGAAAGCACTGAGACAGGTAGGCAGAACGCCCATTCCCTGGGGTCTGCTTTTCCATGGCAGAATTCTCTTTTTGCATCCTCCGTTTTCCAGGACCCCTGGAGCACAATGCTCTGCTTGGATGTTTGCCATCCATGGTTGTACAAACTGGGGAGAGGGGAGACCTGGAGCTAGCAAGAGCCTGCCTGGCCACAGACTGCGAGCTCCTTGGAGCTAGCAGTGGCTCCCACATGCAAGAAAAGGAATCCTGAAATGAATACAGTCTTGACACTGACAACACATCCTTGACTGCGCAGGTCCTCAGTCTGTGTGTAGCACCAACCTGCGGGTTTGGGAACAGAGAAGAGCGCTGTGGACCCCAGTTAGGAGGTTCTGCTTCAGAGCAGGTGCACCCGCAAAGGAGCGTCTCCAATTCTTTTGTCTTCTTTTTACTTTGTTTTTAGTTTTTAGTTTATTATTTTTTAAAACAATCTTTGACTTTTAATTTTTATTGCTCTTACCTTTATCTAATTTTATTCATCTATATTTTATTTCATAGTTGGAATTTTGTGATTTTTTTATTCTCATCACAGTCTTCTCCCTTTTCTTTTTTTCTTCTCTACTAGATATTAAAAGAATATTCCATCAAACACCTGTGGAATACACATTTTTCCCAACAACTTATGGAAATTTCTCCAAAATACAACACATTTTAGGCCATAAAGGAAGTCTTAACAAATACATAAATATTATCAGATCACAGTGCAATAAACCTAGAAACCAATAGCAATGTAAACTACTGAAACTATATAAACTACATGTAAACAATATAAATACATAATATACTTCTGAATGATCAGTATGTCTCTGAAGAGTTGTGGTAAGTTTTAAAAAGTTTTAGAATCAGGTGAAAATGAACAGATAGCAGTATTTACATTTTGCTATGTGCTGTAACAATATGTTACAGTAATATTTGGGGTACAGCAAAACTTTTTTAAAATTTTTATTTACTTATTTAATGTGTGTGTGTGTGTGTGTGTGTGTGTGTGTGTGTGTGTGTGTATGTGTATCAGAGGGCAATGTGTCCCAGTGGTGGACAAAGGGTGACTTCAGGAATCATCCTGGGTTGCTTCTACCTCCTTCTTGCTTTGCTCTGGGATTTTCCAAGCCCCACCCACCAGGGCTGGAAGTGTAGGCAACCACTGTTTCCACCTGGCATTTTTACATGGGACTAGGGATCCGAACTCTGTTTGCATGACAGAGTCTTAACCCTTGAGCCATCTCTCCAGCCATACAGCAAAACTTATAAGAGAATTTTATAGTTATGAGTATCTACAATTAAAAAAAATCAGAGTAGGAGGCTGGAAAGGTGGCTCAGGGGTTAAGCCTCTGCCTTGCAGGTGGAAGGTCCTGAGTTCGCATCCTAGACCCCACATATAGATGCCGGGAGGAAGCGCGGGGGGGGGGGGGGGGGGGCTGCATTTCCGGTCCTGGTAGGGCGGAGCCTGTGAATCCCAGGGCAGAGTAAACGAGGAGGTGGAGGCGGTCCATGGTGGTTCCCGAATTTGCCCGTGGTTCTACACACACACACATACACACGCACACACGCATATACCCACAATTGAATAAATAATAAGTAATAAAAAAATTTAAAAAATTCAGAGTAGCGTCAGATAAACTAACGATGCACCTCAAAAAGCAAGAAGTTGAATCTTCAATTAATAGATCAAAATCAATAAGGATCAGGGCAGAAATTAATGGAATGGAGACTGAAAGACCAATACAAAGGATTAATTAAACAAAGAGTTGTTTTTCTGGAAAGATAAAGATTGACAAATCTTAGTTAAGCTAACCAGAAGAAAAAAAAAAGACCCAGGTTAATAAAATTAGATGTAAAAAAGTTTTTATTTTCAAACAAGTTCCAATCCTGGTGTGCTATTTCAAGCCTGTAATCCCAGGAACCTGGGAGGTAGGAGAATCATGAATTCAAGGCCAGGCTGGACTACATGAGAACCCCCCCACACACACACTCACATCTCAAAACAAACAAACAAACAAAAGCAAAGAGAAAACTTAGATTTCAGTAAGTCGAACTGTGTGTGTGTGTGTGTGTGTGTGTGTGTGTGTGTGTGTCTGCTTATCAGGCACTGTGTCTGCCTGTGGAGTCCTAAGGGTAACTTTGGGAATCACCCTGGATTGCTTCTACCTCTTATTTGCTTTGCTCTGGAGTTTCCTAGACTCTACCTTCCAGGACTGAAGGTACAGGACACCACCATTTCTGCCTGGTATTTTTAAGTGGGATCCAGGATCAGAATTTAACAACCTTCTGCTTGCGAGGCAGAGGCTTAATCCCTGAGTCATCTCTCCAGTCCAAGTGGAAAGCTTTAGAAGAAATGGATACATATGTAGGCTCATATGACTTAACAAAATTGAACCAAAAGCATAAAAACAACTGAAACAGATCAATAATTAAAGCAAGATACAGAAGCAGAAATATAGTCTCATCACAAAGAAAAGCCCAGGACAGTATGGCTTCACTGACAAATTTTATTAAACCTTAAAGAACTATCACCAATGGCTCTCAAACTGTTCTACAGAACTAGAAGGAAAGGAACCATTCCTTAATCCGTTACCAAAACAACAACCACAAAACTAACAGGACAGAACAACAAAAAAAAAAGAAAAGCAGAGGCCCAATATCACCAATGAACTAAATGCTTGATGATTGAGCCCAGAAACACATCAGAAACACACCATGACTAAATTCAAGGGTGCAAAGATAACTCAGTATGTGAGAAAAAGTAAATGGACTATGTCACATAACTAAAGCTAGGTACAAAAATCACATGGCCAATGAAATAGTTTTAGAAAAAAATTGAGAAAATTTATTATCTCTAGATAAAACAAGTCCTGAAAAAATTAAGTATAGAAAGATTATATGTAAAGGCTGTACAAAGAAATAAATAGGAAAGGAAAAAAAGTAAAATTATTCCTATTTATAAGTAGTATATGATCACTTAAAAGACCCTAAAGACTCCAGCAATAAATTCTTGGTGCAGTTGGAGAAGAAAGGAATCATTAGTCATCATTGGTAGGAATGTAAATTAGCCTAGCTGCTATGGAAATCAGCTTGGAAGTTCCTCAAATAACTGAAAATAGAATTCCCTTTTGACTCAGTTTATATCACTCCTGTGTATAAACCTAAAGGAATCAAAGTTTACATACGATAGAAAAATTTCTATACCCACGTTTATTAGCATACTACTCACAAGAGCCAGATTATGGAATCAGCCTAGTTGCTCATGAATAAGTGAATGGATAAATAAATGTGTGGTCTATGTACACAGCGGGGTATTTATTCAGCCATAAAGGAGAACCAACTTATGTTAGATAAATGGATGGAACTGGAGATCACCACATTATGCAAAATAAGGTAGATTCTGAAAGGCAGATAGCTCATGCTTTCTCTCATATGCAGAATCTAGATTTTTAAATAAAATATTTAAAAATAGAAGGAGGATCATTTAGGAGGAGAAGGAGGACCTGCTATAGAGGAGACAGGATTTTAGGGAGATGAATATGACAGATGATTAAGGCACATTAGATACATGTAGGGAAATGTAATGAAAGCCATTATTTTATATAATTAATACATTATAATAAAAATTAGCTTTTAAAAAAGATTGGAATCATGAGTGGTGGTGTCTGTCACACTGAGTTTTAACCTATGTATGGAGTAGGAGCAGCTGCACTTACTTTCAGATGGTTGATATTGTGTACTAGAAAGACGACCTTCTCAAATATTAGGTTATGCCTTCTAAAAATTTACAGAGGCTTGAAATTTACCTTCTTATATGAAATCGTCATTATTTTAAAATATAGATAACTAAGATATTTAAAAGCCTCTATGTGGGATAAAACATAACAAACCTATGACCTGATTGTGATTCATGGACTGATGGTTTGCATTTCCTTAGTTACTTGAGCTAAGCAAACATTGCCTAAAGCAAGGTTTTGGTGGCAAAATATACTGGAAATGGTTTGTGATCATTTCAAATGGAAAACAGGGTTCTCTTAAAATTTTAGTATTTGTTTCTTTTTTTTTTTTTTTTTGAGACAGGGTCTTGCTCTGTAGTCTAGATTGACCTCGACTTCATGGCATAGCCTAAAGCAGACCTTGAATTTACTGTCCTTTTGTCTCAGACTTCTGTGTGTAGAGATGACAGGCGTGAGCCACCACACCTGTCTTCAAGTTTCTCCCTAGGTAATGTGTGCTGAACCGGCTCCTAGGAGAATGTTGAATGCCTGGTGTGCATTTTTAAATGCAGGGGTCTTACTAAGACATCTGGAATGCTTTCTGTTAAAGCAGCAAGGCAGACCTCACCAAAGAATAATCTCATCAAAAGAATACTGATTGATAACTAATTAGTGGATTCTGGGCATTTAGGATTAGGCTCTAGTAACATGTACATTGTCTGTACTTTTATAGAATGATTATTCTGATAAACCATTAGACGTAATTTGAATATGTGATAATATGATGATCTTTATGACTTTTAAACTGTATAATTAGAAGGTATTGTTAATACATTGAAGTAGAGAAAAATATTAACATTAAAACCAGTTAAAATTTTAATGTCAACTTTGTTATTGATATAAAAATATCTAAGGTAAAATCCGTTCCTTGCCTTCATTTACACTGGTCTGTACCCAATCTAACCTTGTAATAATAACATTTCTAATGTATAGAAATCCCGATATTATGTTGAACAGGCTTGTGATGTCATTTGGCAATTTTTTGTAACTATCCAGGTCAGGAGAGAAAGATGTATCTTTTGTCTTGCTTCCAAATTTCACTACTCACTCCTTAATGCTACAATGAATATTGTTGTATGTGTACTTTTTCACGATTGCACAGATGATTTTGAACAAAATTCCCCTAAATAAATTTTCTAGATAAGTGTATTTGCTAGGTAAGTGTATTCGACATTTTCTCCAGTATTGTCTCCAATCATTTACTAGTAGACTCTCATCTTCAAAACACCTATTTTTTTCAACATCCTTATCAACACTTATCTTTAGCACTTTGCCAGCTTTAAGGGTTCTAAATGAGCCAACTTACATTTGTGGTAGCCAGCTTCCCAAGATGGCCTTCAAAGGTGCCAGACTGCTGGTATGCACGCCCCTTTGTCTTCTCTCCCATTGAATCAGAGTTGATCTGTGTGATCATGGCCAGCTACATATTTTGCAAGACTCTGGGTAAAAGCTGGAAAAGGTGTTAAATCCTTCCCCTTTATTTTATAATCTCTCCACTTATCATGGTATTTTAACTTTGCTACTTAATGCAATTCGAACAAAAAGAAAAGAAAAATTACAATGTTAAAACAGCATACAGCTGGGAGATGGCTCAGTGGGATGGCTCAAGTGTACTTGCCATGCAAGTACAAAGGTTTGAGTATGGATCCCCAGAGACCAGGTAAAGCCAGATGTGGTAGTGTGCATCTGCTTTCATTGTAGAATGGGAGGTAGAGACAGGAGAAATCTGGAAGTTCAAGGGCCAGCTAACCTGGTATATACAGTAACAAACAAGAAAAGAACGTGTCTTAAACATGTAGAAGGCAAATCTGACATCTAACACTTTCTGACCTCCTTACGACACACACACACATTACACATACATATACACACAAAGATAAATAAAAAGAACAGCCAAAAAGCTTAGTTTTACCACTCATCTTTGCATTGATCAATGTCAATTTTAAATGCAAATATAAGAACATTTAATTTATATGGAGTCACCAAGATTGCATGTATAATGTACAGAACTAATTAATTTAATTTCTTGTACATGAACATCTTGTACATGCACTGGTAGGTTCCAGAACACACTTTGTGTTTGCTTTGAGTCCTGTTGACTTCCCACCACATATCTGCGCATTGCTAGAGTTACATACTGTGGGTAGCGAGGAATGGTGATGGATATGTGTATTGTATGCATGTCTTCTGCTCACACCTTGTTACCTTGTTGGCTTCACTTTAAGCAAAATTCCAAGAACTATAATTTAAAGAGCTTTAGAGCCAGCAGAGGGTTCTATGTGACTGCACAGATTGCCCACCCACAGAGCCCACAACAGAGAATTGCTGAAGTGTATGAATGCCTACGAAGGCCAGATCTTAAGCCGCTGAAGCTCTTGCCTTGATCTCTTGGGTGCTTACCGTGTTGCCGCGTTGTGAGGGCACCAGAGAGCTATGTGAAAAAGAAGGGTCACGCGGAGAGAAACTGAAGCCTTTTACCAATTGTCAGCAGCAACGTGGCAGATGCATATGTGTCTGGTTTCTTGGAAATGGATCTCTGACTCTGTGAAGCCTTTAAATCAGGCTTTCTTCAATGTTTTCCACTTTGAGCGTTTTTTTCTACCCAAGAAACTTTTATGTGATCTTGGGTATAGAATATAAAGTACACATACAAATCAAACATTTACTGATAAATCATAAAATTTATTTTTAAAACAATTCTTTTATATATATGTACTTTCATCATATATTAAAGATGAAAACAAATTTGTATACTGAGATGGTATGGATGTGTTTAGCTATACATAAAGAATATCTGATGCTTAAAAACATACATCTTCAATGTTTTTCAGTCTTGAATGATAGTTTGATCCTTATAATTATCAGTGCTACATAACTATGTAGTACAAAATGGCAGAAGTATGTTTAGAGCCATTTCATAAATTATTAGATACTTTGCCTTAAATTCAAGTGAAAATTCATTCAGCAATTTTTTATGAAACTCAGGTGAACAACTTAAACATCAACTTGTAAGAGTTTTGGGCTGATTGCAGCATTATTCACAATAGCTAAGCTGTGGAATCAACCATCAGTGGGCGAGTAAAGGAAATATGTTATGTATATGTCATGGGATACTATTCTGCCACACCTGACTTTTTTTTTAACCGGGGTGCTGGGAGTTGAATTCAGATCCTCGTGCTTACACAACAAGCACTTTACTTGGGTGGGCCATCTTTCCATCCCCCTTATGTTTTTGATTATAGAAAAGTTTATAGATGTGTAAAAGTATGAAAATTTTTGTAATGAACAAGATTGCATTCATATCCAGTTTCAAGAACTACCAACGGATAGACAAATATTTTTGTATTCTATTTTCTCTGTAGATTACTTTGAATCAAATCCCTTGTGTTATGTAATTTCATCTGTGTTGCAGTTACCCTGCATTGTTGCTGGGAGATGAGAACAAGGGACTTTATTCTCTCGTGTGATAGTCCAGTTATAGTTCTTTGTCCAGCATGGCAGGAGAGTTC
This sequence comes from Typhlomys cinereus, assembly GCA_023101885.1. Lineage (NCBI taxonomy): Eukaryota > Metazoa > Chordata > Mammalia > Rodentia > Platacanthomyidae > Typhlomys > Typhlomys cinereus. The sequence continues at coordinate 1,244,704 of JALPQD010000476.1, forward strand.
ACATCAATTCCAGGGTCACAGAAACTGGCCACACCATATCCACATAATGATTGAAAGATGGACAATCCTCACTTGCCAAACCAGCAAGGTTTGCCCATTTTCTCAACCAGTGCCCTCCATCTTATTCACCTGTCAGAGAACTAGTCCCACCCACAATGCGCTGGGCCTTCCCTATCAACTTGACAATCTTCTGCAGGTTCACTCTAGGCTTAACTACTAATTCTTTACAAATGTGCTTCAGAACCTGAACCTTCAATTGTCCAGTTGATACCTGCACCTAACTGTGGCAATCTGTAAATATTGTAATATGTATTTCCAAATCATAAATACCTGAATAAGCATGTCTCAAAAGAACACATGCAAATGACCCATATATGAAAAACACACATAATATTAATCAATGAAATGCAAGTGAAAGCCACACTAAACTATTTTAAGCCTTTCAGAACAACTTTTGTAAAAATGAGAGCTAATAAGTATTGGAGGGGGTGTGGTGAAAAGGAAAGACATCCATTGTTGCTGGGAATGTAAACTAGTACAGGCATGGAAAACAGTATTCAGCTTAGTAACCACATTTTTTCAGTACACTAAAACAGTCACCGGATGACCCAGTGATTCCACTTCAGAGTATTTTCCTAACAGACTAAAGTCAAAAGAGTATCTGCATCTCGTGAAGGGCATTGCAGGAGCAGCAAAACTGCAAAAGAAAATCAACAAACCACAATCCAAAACTTCAGAGACTATATCAATCACATAGAACTAGGCCAGCCTAATCTCTCCCCATCCTGGAGCTCAGGGACATTTGTGGAAGAGGGGGCGGTAAGATTGTAAGAGCAAAAGGATGGGAGGAGCAACGATTTGCAAGATTCTCAACAATAGTTGGGGCCAAAGCAATCATAATGGGACTTTGCATGCCCTGCGCAATGTCCAGCGCACTGTTGCCCTCATAAAGTCTAGCATCTGTTAAGGGCACCGAGACCCCTGGAGGCAAGGGATTGACAGCCATAGTAGTGATCTTATGCTTAAGGGGAACAAGAGAAAGGGCTTATGGAAATGCCACTGGATCCTTATATGTCATCGGAGAGGAGGACCCAGTGGAGAGTTAGGCATACACAATAAAGGACTCTCTGGGAATTGGCGGGGAGGCACTGGGAGATGGGGAGGGGGAGGAGGGGGTTCGGAGGGAGGAGGGAGGAGGGAGGGAACTGGTAAAAAATTTTTAAAATGTATAATTAAATTTTTAATAAAAAAATAAACAAACCAAAAAAAAAAAGAGTATCTGCATCTCGTGCTGATTATTCACAATAGTTAAGTTGTGCAATCAAATGTCCATCAACTGATGAATATTCACAATAGCTAAGTTGTGCAATCAAATGTCCATCAACGGATGAATAAAGAAAATATGGTATATATACTGTATGGAATACTATCCATTCTTTAAAAAGAAGGAAAATCTATCATTTATGATAACACAGGCAGAATTTAAAAACCCTCTGTTTGGTGAATTAAATCAGGAACAGAAAGGTAAATATTGCTTGGCCTCACTCACCTGTGGGATCTGAAGCATTGAAGGTCAAAGAAGTGGAGAATAAAATGTTGGTTAGGTGCCTAGGAAGCAGGAGGAGTGGGGAGATGATGCTCATAGAGTAGGAAATCTCAGGCAGGAAAAGTACAGGTCTTTTTCTGAGAGCTATTGCTCAGTGTGGGAAATATAGTTAATATATACTACACATTTCAGAACTGCTAAGAGGAAATTTCAAATACTCTTACTACAAAAAATGATAGCTGGGGCTGGAGAGATGGCTCTGGGGTTAAGACTCTTGTCTCCCAAGCAGAAAGTCCTGAGTTCAGATCCCAGATCCCACTTCAAAATGCCAGGCAGAAACAGTGGCTGCCTGCTCTTCTGGCCCTGATGAGCAGAGCCTGGGAAATCCCAGACGGAAGCAAGAAGAAGGTAGAAGCAATGCAATTCAGGATGATTCCTGAAGTCGTCCTTGGCCCTCCACAGGGATGCACAGTGCCCTCTGATAGATGCGTGTGTATGTATGCACGTGCACGTGCACACACACATACACACAAGTAATAGCCATTTGAGATTATGGTTGGATTAATTAGCTTGATTTAATAGTTCCACAGCATGCTTATAAATTATAAAGCTCTCTCTCTCGCTCTCTTCCTCTTGGGTTTTACTATGTATCCCAGGGGTACTATATATCCCTCTATATCTAGCACTCTATCCCGAGTGCTAGAATTACAGACATTTCTGATATATGAAGTCCTTTGTACTGTGTATGTGTGAGTGTAAGCATATGTATATAATTATATAAATGGTTTTGTTTATAACAATATAAAAAGCAGTTGAGAATGACCATTTCTAGAGAATAGAAATGGAGTCAGAGAGGCAGTGTCAGATCAAAAAACTTCATTGATCATAAAAGCAACACTGGGCTGGAGAGATGGCTTCAGATCCCAGGTCTGTTTAAAAGGCCAGGCCTGCACTTCTGGCTCTAGTGGGTGGAGCCTGGGAATCCCAGAGCAAAGCAAAAAGGAGGTAGAAGCAATCCAGGATGATTTCTGAAGTCATTCTCAGGCCTTCATAGGGATACACTGTGCCCTGTCACACACACACACACACACACACACACACACACACACACACACACACGCCTGCATAAATAAATAAAGCAATGCTAATATTCAACAATGGAGAAATGGAAGTCCACACTTACCAGAAAATTAGGTCAGTAGCATAGCAAAAGAAACAAAATCATCCAGCCCACACTGCTGGGCCCACAGTCAGCATTGGGGGTGTCTCCTCTTTTAAGGAGTAAAGCGTCAGTACAGATAGTGATAATCCTAGTATTGGACAGTGTTGCAATCCTTGTAGCCCTATAGCCTAAACTTATGAGGCCTGGAATCCAAACCCAGTAGCCTGAGTTTGGGAAAGGAATTCACTTCCGATGCACGTTCAGGGTGCTGCATTTGGGAGCCTTTTGAAAGGGGCTGAATCTGGACTGCTGTGGGCTACTGTACTGGCTTAGCAGGCACTGACATCGGAAGCCTTGTTAAGTGCCGCGGGCAACCGAGCGTCACAGGTACCAAGTGGAGCAAAGGGAGCAGAAGGGGGCAAAGGCTGCCATCTAGAGGCGCCAAGAAAAGTTCATAACCCCTTCTAACCCCTTCCCTGAGTCTGAGGGTGTGGCCGCTGTAGTTTCCCGAGGTTCCAGAACAAGGGTGGTGGCGCTGGCAGTGATTTGAACTCTCTCCTCAAATGTCAAACAGGTGCTTATCCCTCATAAGCTGGAGGAGGAACTATGAGTTCCCATCGCTCTCCAAACACAGAGGAGTGCTGGAGCAGTCCCTGTACTTTACTCCAAGGTGCACAGCCTGAAAGGTTCCAGAGAGAAGCTTTGTCAGGTGCTGGTGGCATATCTGCAGACTCTGAAAACGTGATCTCATAGGAATTGAAGTAGAATGGTGGTTACCAGATGCTGAGAACAGGGAGAAGGAGGGATGGAGAAAGGGTGGTTGATTGACAGGTACTAAATTATATTATAGGTGAGAATAGGTATTAGCATATTGAGCATTTCAAAAGTTAGAAGAATTTGGAATGTTTTCATCATTAAAAATTATGAGAAAGACAGAAGAATGTTTATCTTGTTTAAACATTATGCAATATATACATGTATTGCACTCACAATACTCCCAAAGTACATACAATTTTTCTATCACAAAAAGAGTAAAAGCTTTTCAATGATAGTTGACTTCAAGAATTATGTACACATATTATATATAAATTAAAAGTAGACAAAGAAGCAATTGATTTTTTTCTTAAGAGGAAGGAAATTATGGAAGGGGGTTGGAAGGGCGAGAGTGTTACATGACATCATTGTCTCTAATTTTGTCTTTTTCTGTTTTCATCGACTGTCCCTTCTTGTTAATTTCAATGATTTTTATATTACTTTTACATTTCAGAAAATGAAAAGAAGGAGCTGGCAAGATGCCCCAGTGGGCAAAGGTGCTTGCTACACAAGCCTGACAACCTGAATGTGGTCCTAAGCGATCGACACCACAAAATTGTCATCTGATACCTATGTGCAAAGTGTGCACGTATCCCTTCTATTGTGCACACAATAACATAATTAATAGCAACATTTTAAAAAGGAAATTTAGGAGAAGTAACACCGCACCATAGCTGCAGATTCTGTCTGATGGGGGAATCTTACGTCAGACAGAGACTCTTTCTTTAGCAAAAAGCCAGGCTATCCTTATATTTCATCTTAAAAAAACCCAAGCATCGGGGCTGGAGAGGTGGCTCAGGGGTTAAGCCTCTGCCTTGCAGGCAGAAGGTCCTGAGTTCGGATCCTAGACCCCACGTATAGACGCCAGGCGGAAGCGGGGGCAGCCTGCGTTTCCGGTCTTGGTAGGGCGGAGCCTGTGAATCCCGGGGTAGAATAAACAAGGAGGAGGTGGAGGTGTCCATGGTGGTTCCCGAATTCGTCCGTGGTTCTACACACACACATACACACACGTGCACACACGAATACACGCACAATTGAATAAATAATAATAATAAAAAAACCCAAGCATCCTAAACATCTTTTCCCTGATCTGTCTTTCAAGAAGTGGTGTGAGGACACTGTACCGCGTCGCCCGAGACTGTCCCTGTAAGCAGAAGGGAGAGCCGCCATCTGGGAAGTTCTGGAAGAGCCAGTGGGGCTTCAGCTGTGGGCAGCTGCATCTGAGAAAGGGTATCTGGCTGAGAGTGCTGCCCATGACCGTGTACCCAAGGAAACCTACTGACCCAGACCTTCAAGCTCCCATGAGTTGGTCTCAAAGAGTCAAGTCAGAGAAGGAGAGGGGAGGATCCAGGAGGAGAAAGGGGGAGAGAGAAGAGAGAGAGGAAGAGAAAGGGGGAAAGAAAGAGCAGAGGGAGAGGGGAAAGGCGCAAGGGAGGGAGGAGAAGACGTGCAGGACTGCTTTGCTGCTATAGAAGCAGGGGAGCATGCTGATAGCTGAGACCTTGTGCCTTTCTGCCAAGGTCAGGGTCATGATGAGAAGCAGAGAAACATGCGTGTAGAACTAGTCCCAGCTCTGTCCCTTCCCGATCCTAGACTTTTGCGCAAATCTTTGCCTGGCGCGGCTGATATAAAGTTAAATGCCTTAAGCACCCTGTAAATCATTTTGTGCTTTTCAGAAATACAAGGAATTATTCATCAATACGGCTTATTATTATTAATCACGAAACAGTGTTGTTAGCTCAGTTCATCCTTGAGCTTTGTGCCCGGAACCTCTCGACAACACTGAGGTTTTTAATCTCATGAAAAATGGATCTTTCCAGCAGCTACAATTGATTCAATCAAAGTCTTTCAATAGACCTATTGATAATTTAAAAGAAGTTACATGTTTAAAAGCCCATCAGACTTAAATCCTCATTTTTAACAGGAGGAAGGAAACAGGCAGTGTCTACAGTGGAAGATCAAAAAGAGCATTTATATGTATGACTTGGAAATATGGAGATGAAGGCATAAGTGTGTTTATAGGTTTAAATAGGCTTAAACCCAGCTTCACAGTAGCTAGTAGTCAGTCAGTCTTTATGTCAGGTGGTAGCTGTTGCAGTTCGCCTGCATGGTTGCTGATAAATCACCATCTAACAGCTTAAGGGAACAAGAGGTTTATTGTCTCTTATGATTACTGGTTACAGTTCTTTGTCCAGCTTTATGAGAGAACTCATGCCAACACCAGGGCCGAGGAAACTGGGCACACCATCACCACATAACGGCGGAGAGGGGGACGACCCTTACTTGCCAGACCAACAAAGTGTACACAAGGATGCCGCCTTCCTCAACCAATTCTATATTTTATTCACCTGTTCAGGGTCTAGTCCCACCCACCATGGGATGGGTCTGCCCCATCAACTAGACAGTCTCCTTCAGGTTCACTCTGGGCTTAACTCAACTACTAATTCTCCACAAATGTGCCCAGAGCTCAAACCCTCAACCATCAAGTTGACACCTGTGCATAACCACGACAGTAGCCAGTAGCCAGTCAGCCTTTATGTCAGGTGGTGGCATTCTCCTTGTCAACCTCCTTGTCTTCTTTGGTGCTAGCTTTCTCAGGCTCTTAGACATGCCAGGTAAATAAATACTCTACCCTTGAGTTCCTCGCAGCTAGGGGGCTTACATTTCAAATGTGAATGGCTAGAGATGGTTTTACGATGGGGGGAGGTCAATTTCCCCTAAAACAGAGTGCAGTCACTAAGCCACCAATAAAGCTGTATTTGACTGGACCGGAAATGGTTTCTCCATAGAAGAGGCAAAGTGACCCTGGCCTCTATGGCAAGTCACTAGGCCTGTTAGGTAAGTGAGTTTGGAGGAAGGGATGGAGTAGTGCATTACAGAGTGCCTTTTACCCAGACAGGCATCATGGGGGGAATACTGAAAAGGCAGTAGCACAAGGACTTTAGAGATCCTCAACGGCATGGGTTTAGATAAGAAAGTAAAATTCTCTTCCTTTCAGGGCTGGAGAGGTGGCTCAGAGGTTAAGCCTCCGCCTTGCTAGGCGGAAGGTCCTGAGTTCGGATCCCAGATCCCACGTATAGACGCCAGGCAGAAGCGGGGGCGGCCTGCGCTTCCGGTCCTGGTAGGGTGGAGCCTGTGAATCCCGGGGCAGAAGGAGGTGGAGGCGTCCATGGTGGTTCGCGAATTCGTCCGTGGTTCTACACATTCACAGACACACACACGCACACATACACATACACACGCATATGCACACAGTTGAATAAAAAAAAAAAACTATAAAAAAAATTCTCTTCCTTTCATATTAGGACACGGTCACAGTTACTCTTCCCTGCTGCAGTGAGACAATACTCAGACTCAAGCAACTCAAGGGAGACTTATCTGGCTTCAGGTTCCAGAGGGGACACATAGTCGTTTATGGCAGAAAAAGATATGGTGGTGTCGGAAGCTGGAGGGAGCTCAGGTCACGGTGGAGGCAGAGAGAGCAACAGGAGACTGCTGGAACACACTGCTGGGGGAAATGGTGGGACTTCCCAACCTCCAGACCCCTCTCCATGAGATGCCTTTTTCCAGCAAGGCTCCGCTTCTCAAAGTCACCAGGGCCTTCTCAAACATTAACATCAGCTGGGAGCCTGTGTGGGACAGACACCAAGTATTAAATGGTTCTGTGACCTTTATGACAGTGCAAACTGTATCCACACAATGGTTTGTTTTTCATGTTCAGCAGAGCATTCCATGAATTACATAGGCTACTTAATTTTTTGTAATAAGATGGGTGTGTCAGGTGGTTTTGCCCCATTGTAGGCTAATAGCACATTTTGACCATAATCAAGGTGGGACAGGCTACGTGTCATTCAGTAGGTTAGTGAATTAAGTATATATTACCTTATAATGTTTCAACTTATGACAGGTTTATCATGATGTAAAACCATCATAAACTGAGGAGCATCTGTAAATAAACATCAGGGATCAAGTAAGATGAGAAGTTAGACAAAGGGCAGTACAAGTATAGCTAGGTAGGGAGACTTCATTCTGGTACTCTATGGCCTACTAGGGTAACTGCAATCTACATGAATCTATGATATATTTCAAAAATAACTAGAAGAGCATTGAGGTCCCTGGATAGAGAGATATTATTAGTGTCTGAGGAGAGAGAAATGCTGCTTGCCTTGATTTGGTCACTGGACTTTGTGTAACTGTATCAAATCAACCATACTGCCTCCATAAATATGTTTAATTATGTGTCCAAACTGCAAAGCCTGAGCTGGCAAGATGGCTTATCAGGTAAAGACTCCTAAATGTGAACACAGTGAGTGACCTCACTTCAATCCCCACAAACCCACATGGTAGAAGAAGAGAACAAGTTTCCAGAAGTTATTCTCTGATCCTTACACATGTGCTGTGGCATGCACGTACCTGCTCTCTTTTTCTACATAAACAAACACAAATAACCACTGGGTGGGGGGGGTGGCGGCGCATGTCTGTAATCCCAGCACTTGGGAGTTAGAGGTTCGGGAGTTCAAGGCTAACCTGGGCTATACCTGTTTCACAATAATAGCAATAGCAACAGAATCCCAAACCTGAACCGAAAAAACCAAATAGGACTCCAAAAGAGCTTCACCAGACCAAACGGAAACAAACATGCGTCAGTCGATAGCCACTCTCCACACCCCTTTGCTGTCTCTCCAAAGCATTCTGTGAGGATGGGTCTCCTTATGTGCACTTTGAAACCACAATATCAACAGACAGGAAGACTGAGGTCTCCAGAGCTGGAGATGGTTGAGCCCCACGGGGAGGGATGTGCCAGGTGGAAGACGTGGGCCAGAGTCAGGAGGCAATGATGGCACTTCTTTCCGCCATGTGTCTCCTCTCTCCAAGTCTGGGTAAAGACTTGGAGGAGCTGCAGATTCAGTTTTTGTTCTAGGAAGATAAATGCAAAACACGGTCGTGAGGAGTCATGCAAGTCTTGCCCGGAACCAGTGCTCTGAGGCACTTACCTCCTAGAAGGGCGTAAGATCACTCAGGGAACGTGCCCTCTTCTCAGCTACCCTTAGAAATGAAGAACATGGGGTGTGTGAGATGGCTTGGTGGTCAAAGCCCTTGCCTTGAAAGCAAAGGGAGCTGAATTCAAATCCCCAGATTCTACCTTATAAAATTGCCAGGTGGGTAGGGTGGTCCTCATGTAATTCTAGCCCTGGAAGGCAAAGCCTGGGAATCAGATTAACCCTACTGGAATGCTCTGGGTTAAGCAGGCTTAAGACAGTAAGGTGGGAGAGCAATGGAGGACGATTCCCAGTGTCACCCTTGGGCCTCTACAATCACACACATTCAAGCACACATCATATAAATACACCCACTCACGTGTGTGCTCGCACACCTTCACCCACATGCACATGCACATACACATATACATGAGAGAGAGAGAGAGAAAATAATTGGAGGACATGGGTGGGGTCATGAGAGAACAGACTTTTTTTTTTTATTTCAGCTCATACAAACTTATTAGGTACACCAGTTCCCTCCCTCCCTCCTCCTCCCCCTGTACCCCCTGCTCCCCCTCCCCACTCCTCTCCCTCCCCATCCCCCAGTGCCTCCCACCCCAATTCCCAGAGAGTCCTTTCTTGTGCATGTCTGATTTTCCTCTGGGCCCTCCTCTCCGATGACGTACAAGGACCCAGTGGCCTTTCCCTGAACCCTTTCCCGTGTTCCCCTTAGGTATAGGAACACTGCTGTGGCTGCCAATCCTTTGCCTCCAAGGATCTTGGTGCCTTTAGCAGATGCTAGACTTTGTGAGGTCAACAGTGTGTTGGACAATGCGCAGGGCATGCAAAGTCCAATTATGATTGCTTCAGCCCTAACTAGTATAGAGTATCTTACATATCATTGCTCCTCCCATCCTTATGCTCTTACACTCTTACCGCCCCCTCTTCCGCAAATTTCCCTGAGCTTCAAGATGGGGAGAGACTAAGCTGGCCTAGTTCTAGGTGGTTGATATAGAGTCTCTGAAGTTCTGGATTGTGGTTTGTTGATTTTCTTTTGCAGTTTTGCTGCTCCTGCAATGCCCTTCACTCCATCCTGGTGGGCATTGTATGTTACCCCCTGGCCAGAGACAAAAAGCTGTTAGAGTCTTGTGATAAAAGCACATTCAAAAGTAGATGTAATAAAAGAGAACAGACTTTTAAGGACATTTCTATTAAGTCTGAAGGACTGAAGGCTAGCACACAATGCCAATTGCAATGATCCAGAAATTCCAGCAGAGGGCACTACTCCCCAATAGTTTGAAATGCTGGCTAGCATGCTATTGGAAAGACAAAATTTCTTTATAAATCATTTTCCTTTGGCCTCAGTATTTCTGTTTTCTGCAATGATAGACTGCAGCTATTATGATTAATTGAATGTTTAGCTAAAATGTCACTCAGATATTGTATGTTTTCTCATGTGTGGATCTCAGATTTTACATGGATACATACAACCATACACACACGTATATAAGATATGAAATGAATGTAGAAGTGAGTTCTTTTTTTCTGATGAATAAGGAAAGGCACTAATGTGAGGGAGAGGAAGAGGAGGCACAGAGGATGAATATAATGTACATGACATACTTGACTGAAAAGAATCTTTGTGAAATGCACCACTATGTACAAAGAGACTGAAACAAAAACTTACCAGTGCCACATATTTGTAGTGTAACTTTTAAAGCCTCAGGCGGCTAATGGGGACCCTTCTTCTGCACTTTCCCCAAAGCCGCTTTTAAAGCTTCTTGGAAAATCTGATTTCAGTGAATAGCCAGAGCACAGCTCTCAGGAGCTGGAGGTGAGCAGGAGAAAGTGACAGGAGGCGGGTTGTCCACTCAGGACACCGTTGATGTCTAGACACTTAGTGACATAATTTCACCATTGCCAGGGAACTGAGCACTTTCCTAGACGAGGTGATTATTGTCTACAGGGATGCTATCAAGGGTTTCAAGCGCCTCCGTAGATGTTTCATGAGGTGTGGAGTAAAGAGAGGTGGAGAGCTCTTACCTAAGCCAACTTTACCGTCGCTGTGAATGGGATCAGTGGCAGCCCCTCCCTTCCAGATGTACCTAACTTACCCAACACCACCACCTCCAGAATAGTTCTGAATGCAACCTAGCACATTTGTAGATGACAGCTATCATGTCCCCAAATCAAAAAGTTGACTCCACCCCTATAGAACAATGGTTCTTGGCTTGGGGGTTACTTTGTCATATATTTGAAGATGTATCGAGACATGTTGGCTGTTACAATTTTGGGGGTGCTACTAGCTGTTTAGTAGATAGAGACCAGAGAAACTGCTGAACACTGTGATAGTCCCCCACAGGACAGAATGGCCTGATCTGAAACATCAATAGTGCTGAGTTTGAGAAACTGTGGTCTAGACCTGGGACTAGTAATTCTCCAAGTGTGGTCCCCAGACCTAGTGTGTCAGCACCTCCTGGGGCTTTATTACAAATGCAGAGTCTTGGGCCTTGCCTCAGACCCACTAAATCAAGCTGGGAATAGCATCTGTGCTTTAATGTGCCTTTCAGGTGGTCTAATGCATGGTCAAGTCTGAGAAAACTGTCCAGGGAATACACTGCTTGAGGCAGGCACTCTAACACTGTATTTGAAGTTAGCTTGCTTAATGTCACCCTGGAATCATTAAGATGGAGGTTCTGATTTAGTTTTGTTAGAATTTGCATTTCTTACAAGTTTCAGGTCATGCTGTCAGTGGTGGTTTAGTTCCACACTTTGAGAACAACCCAAATTTGCAGATGCTAAACATACCTGAAGTGTCTAGAGACACTTCCCAAATCCCAGGCTCCCCCTTAAACCTCCACATGGAAGATCTCTCCAGAGACAAGGTCTGTGGCTGTGGTCTATTCATTTTATTTTTATGAGTGCCTCAGAAAATACTATCAGGCAGATCTGAAATCACTGACTTCAGAGGGTAGGAGTTATTGATTGGTGACATAATCTCAGAGTCCCTCTTATTTGCATCAGAAGTTATTGAGCTGGGTTGGGGAGAATCAACTTAGGGAGCTGTGTAAATTTGAAACTCCTTATGCTCAGGCTACAGAGCAGGCAGATTGCATCAGAACCTCAGATGATGCTTTAAAAAGCTGCACAGGTGATTCCAATATGCAACCATGTTTAAGAATCAGTGACCTTAGAAAATGGTCTGGCAGTTCCTCAAACATACAGTTACCATATGACCTAGCCATTCCACTCCTAGATATACACCCAAGAGAATTGAAAACATGTGGCCACACAAAAACTTGTACATGAATGCTCATAGCAACACTAGTCATAACAGCCATAAAATGGAAACAATCCAACATCCATTGGCTGATGAATGGATAAACAAATTAAAATAGATGGGTTATATCCACACAACAGGATATTGATTAGTGATAAGATGAGATGACATATGTTACAACATGGATGAACCTTGAACACATTCAAGAGACCAGATGCAAAAGGCCACATATTGTAGGAATCCACTTATATGAAATATCAAGAATAAGCTAATCCAGAAAGTAGATTCATGGTTGCTAGGGGCTAGAATGAATCAGCAGTTTCCAAAGAGTACATGCTTAATGGGTGGGTCATAGTTTTATTTGGGGATGAAATGTATATACACTGTATATACTAAATGCCACTGAACTATACACTTTAAAATAACTAAAATGGTAAATTTTGTTATGCAAATTTTCTCTCAAAAAAGAAACAAAATAGCATCCTACGAACTTCCTTAATAAAGATTTACGAAATTAGGAGAAGCATCGATATATTAGCTCAGTAAGAGAAAAGCAGTCCCAAATATACAAAATTCCTAGCTATACTTCACGGATTCTTGGCTAAATAGTGAATTTTTTTCAAAGTTTGTTTGGAGTGGGAATGATCAGATTGCATGATTAAGAACAAAGAAGCAAGTTTCCATGTTATTTCAAATGCTATTGATTAGAGAGCTCATCACCAGTTGATCCCCCTCACTCCCTGACCATGGAGTGAAGTACTACTGAAACCAGTTTTCTTCAAGTGTGAGGTGGAGGCTCAGTTATCTAATTTGAATATAGCAGGATAGCCCCACAAAACTGGAGGTTTCGCTTGCTGTTGGAAGTTGACAAATCTTATAGTCATGTGCCAGGTTGGGAATGTCTGGCCTTAAGGAAGACAAGCCACGGGGGAGGTTGTGACCCTGTGCCTTCAGTCATTTGTAACAGGGCCTACCTGGAAGTAGTACAAAAGAGGTTGAAAATTGAATTGTCTTGTAGCAATTTAGTTTGCATAATGTTCTTATGTTTATTTTTGACTTAGTATCTGTGTTCCTTACTGGACTCTTAAGCTTCACAAAGACAGGTGTATTTACCATCATGTATGCATTCAGCGGGATTTGGATTTGCAATACCTCCCAATTGATGGATGCCTGAAGGTTGCAATCCCCCATGCAGGTGGCGGGTATGGATAAAGCAATTCATTACGAGTGCAGAAAATGGGCTTTCTCAACTGATGGGAAAGCAGTGGGAATCAAGAGACTTCCGGAAATTATATTTCTGAGTTGAATCTCAAAGGGGGGGAGGACACAGGTTAATGGACCAGACACTGGAAGGCAGTTCTGACGAGGCAGGTGCCATATGCAAGGCCACAGGAGAAGATCGGGGGTTGTGGGGACAAGTGCAGGGGCAGCATGCCGAGGTCAGGTGCAGTCATGAAAGATGGCACTGGTCTTGTTGGATTCTACCTGTGTGCAGCGTGAAGTACCTGGAGGTGGGGAGACATGGTCAGTTATATGATATGGTGGAACTCAATGGGTTTGCTGTGTAAAGGATGGATTTAAGAGCAAATAAAAGCAGGTTACAGGAATAATTTTAGAGAGAAGGAGGTGAGGATTATTTACTGAACTAAGTTGATTATGGGTATAAAGAAGAGATCTGACTATGCTTGATCTTTAGTCAGTCATGTTGGGGTTTGGTGACTGATGACTACTGGGAAATAAAAGAAGTGCCAGATAGTACGCAGCACCACAGCTAATGTTTGTTCAGTTGCTTAGGCACCAAACAGTGGGCTAAGTGCTACATATCCACTGTGTTATTTCATTATCACAAACTCTGCAGTTGGAGCCATTTTTTATGCTCATAATGTCAAAGAGGAAACCGTGACTCTAAAAAGCAGTTACTTCCTTAAAGTTATCCTGTTAGATTGTACAACAGACAAAGCTTGACCTTGGACAGTTGGACACGGACTCATTTATTTTGCATGTATGTGTACATGTGTGAGTGGGAGTGTGTACCAGAGTGAACTTGGGTACACATGCCTGTGCAGGCCCAAGGGTGACATTTGGAATCACCTGGATTACTGTTTCCATATTGCTTTGCTCTGGGGTCTCCCGGGACTAACCTTAAGGGGTCAGAATTTCAGGCTGCTGCCAAATCCACCCACCATTTTTACGTGGGATCTGGGGATCCAAAGATCCAAACTCAGGTCCTTTTGATTTTTGAGGCAGAGGCTTTAACCACCGAGGCTTTAATCTCCCCAGCTCCAAGAACCATGCTCTTAACTGCAATTGATACTGCCTCAGGGCATTGGTTTGGGTTCTCCTGTGCTAGGACACAAGAGGAAAATGGTTCAATGGAGATGAAACTGACATGTCATTGCATTGCTTAAAATAGTTGAGACAGAGAGGCTGTTGCTTATTCTGTGACATCCAGGGGGTATTTATTTTAGGCTTGCAAGGGCAGCTCTGGAAGGAAGACTCAGAAGGCACTGGCTGTAGGCAGTAGTCACTTGTGGGGTTAAGAAGACGTAGAGAAAGAGCATATGAGGCAAAAAGATCCCCATGAACCTTTCTTAGACTATGCTGTGATCTCAAGTACTTTCACCCAACCTTCCCTCCTCCCTGTGCTCAGAGCAGAACTTCACTACCATGTTAGCCATCCCCACTTTCTCTCCTTTTCTGTTTGTCTTCAAGAAACCCCTCTTAACAGCATCCTTGCTATTTTAGCCAGCTTTATGGAGGATCCAAACTCACACTGCCACAAGTGTATAGAACTAGAAAGACAGAGCCGGGGAAATTTGGATCCCTCAAACACAGAGGTTGATTCTAGGGAGGCTGTGATGAATCTGAGCTGTGAGGGAGAAACGGGTAGTGGAGGACTCCGATTGAATACCAGAGGCAAAGTGGATTCTCAGGAGGTCTAGGCAGATGTGCCACATAATACAAATATGGACACTGCAATAAGAGGGTCGGGGCAAAAATGGGTGAGAAGCTAAAGGAACTCCCTTTTAGTTATATGGAAGTAGAAAGTGAAGCCATCTACCAAGAACATGGAGTCGTGGAACATAATCTTGTGAATGGAGTTTTGAAGAGTCACTCTAGGAAAAGGAAAACAGGGCATCATATGCAGCAAAGGCAGGGTGGAAGGAAAGATGATGGAGAAGAAATAGGGATGTGAAGATACTGCAGGGCTTTGTAAGCCTTGGGATGCTCTTCAGACTTTTAGTAGCCGTTAAAGGAAGTCATTGCAGACTTTTGAGACGGGGTACTACATGATATAATTTACATAGGAGAAAAAGCATTTAGGCTGTTATAGGATGTAAGAAGACTGTGGTCATCCAGAAAACATGATATGGCCTAAGAGTAGGACTGGATTAGTACAGATACTGGTAGATAAGGTTTTTCTCTAATGAATTCTTTTTGCATGGTTAATATGAAACAAGTGAGTCATACATGATTAGAGTCTGAATGGCTGATGGAGTCGATTTCAATATACTGGCTTACTGTCAATCACGGCTTGTCAGAAGTTACCACTCACCAGGAAAGTCAACAGTTTTCAGTTCCAAAATGAGAATACATAATTCTCAACTTCACCATCTGACATGTATCTTCTTGTACCTTACCTACAGAGAATGATCAGATTCCTCAGTTAGGCCTATTTGACAGAAACACAGATTCTTGAGGGTAGAAAAAGAGTGAAATTAAATCAGTTAAAGATTTAAGGGCTATGGAGATGTTTCAGTAGTTAAAGTGTTTTTCATGTAAGCAACAGGACTGAAGTTTGGATCCTCAGATCCCATGTTAAAATGCCAGACAACTGTAGTGGCCCACCTATAATTCCAGCTCTGGAAGGCAGAGTCTGCAAATTCCCACAGTAAGTTGGCTAGCTCTGGGTTTAATTAGACCCAGGTTCAAACGAATAATGTGAAAGAGCCATTGAGGATGGTTTCTGATATCTACCTCTGGTCTCTACATGCATGCACACACATACACATACACACCTACCCACATGCATGTACCCCTATACACATGAAAATGGAAAAATGTAAGTTTAAAAGATATTTAAGAAAAACATTAACTGCTTCATTCCATTCTATTTCAACACTAGCTAAGACTTACCTTTAGGAGTATTGTACTTATGGAAAAAAAAACACACACATGTATTTTTTTCAGATGAAAATTAATGCTCAACTCATTCCCTAATGAAGTAACCTCTTCATTTCTTTATTTGAACTCTGCTGCAATCCACTGTGATGAGACAAGTAGTGACTGAACACATTTCCTTGTCTCCAAACTGTTGTGTGCTTCCACCTGTCAAATTCAGTGTGTCTGTGTATATGGAGGAGAAAATTCACTCAAAAAAAGTCACGTAAAAAACTTTTTATAAATATTTGCCTTTTAAAACAAGGTATGCCACATATTTTTATTAAATCATAGAAAACATTTGTATACAAATTTTTTTTTCATTTTGGGGAAACTAGAATATTAAACATCCAGGTAACAAAAAAGTTGAAAGATATAATTCTCCTTAAGCAGAGGCAAGTTTTAAGTGGTCACATTTATGAAAAAAAGTTTAAATAAATGATAAGAGGTTGTTGCTTTTTTTCTACCTTAGTGAAAAGGGTAATATCTTTTATAACCCTCAGTTTTCTTTAAGGATTTTTTTCTATTAAGTTGACATGAGTTGAAAAGACACATAACTTGAACTCTGAATATAAAACCCACTTCTGTTTAAGCTATATAGGCTTTCGGATTATGATAAATCCTGAATTTTAGGATGGTCTAATTTCTCAGGTCTAATTAAATTCTCTTTCTACAATGGCGAACATGTATAAAAGTGTGGAATATATCTCAGAATAAGTTAAATATTAAGACATATGGCATGGTGATAATGTCCTACTTTTCTTTCTACCAAATAAATTTCAAAATTATCCTAACCTTATACATTTGCAAAAGGATAAAGACTGAGGGATCCAGTGATACTGAAAATGCACAACAACCGTCAGAAGCACATTCTCTAAATGCTTTGGCAAAATATATACAAATGGTTTTGCCAGAATCATGCTTGCATTCATTCCAAGAGGATAAAAAACAAAAACAAAAACAAAAAAACAAACGCATAGACTCTGCAGTTCACCGCATGAAAACAGGTCGTGACTCTGAAGTTTCAGCTGTCACTTGTTTTGAGCAGGGATCCAGAGGTGACACTGATGTGTTTGCACTCACACCATATACTTACATAACATAAACACAAGTTAAATATTATCAAAATAACCTTAAATTAAATCAAAGACCACTACTTTTAAGTGCACGAAGTATTTTCTCTCTAGTTTCTTAAATGCACGTTAGAGACCAAAAGTTAACAAGGAACATGTTGGATGTCAACCGGCTTCCTCTGAGAACTCCCCGGAGTTACACACGAGACCTCTGGGAGCTGGGATCTACTCCAAATGAGAGATCAGCTTTGAGTGTCATTTCCCTAAACACAGGTCTGGAGTTCAGATTTATTTTAAAAAAGGAACTCAGTACGGCCTCTTTGGAACTGCTGTGTTGCCTGTGGTGACCATCTTCTTTGCCTAGAAACTTCTTCCCCATACCCTTAATACTGCAGGCCCCATGTGAGACTATCCCCAGCCCCTGACCCCCCACAGCTAATCTGCAGACCTGAGCTCTCCTAAGGAACATGTAAACAAACCTGGGGAAAACTGCATTTTTGTGTTTTCCTTATGTCATTGAAAATGCTCTTGGGCTAAGAAAAATAATAATAGGAAGGGCTGCCCCAGTGTCAACTCCCACAAGGCCTATCTTTATTGATCCTGCTGGAGTTTTTGCCTGGATTACTAGAAGTGGTACTGAACAGTCAGACGATCTTATTCTTTGGATTCTTTTATTCCTGAATTATGACAAACACGTATCAGAGTTTTTGGTGCGTTACTGGAGGTGGCTGGGGGGTGAGGCCAGGCTCTTGTGCAGGTTGGGATTCTGGCTGTGTCTGTTTCGACTGCGTACAGAGGAAAACATGGTGTTGCAGCCTGGCACTTTGCACTTGTGGAGCTGGCGGAGGTGCACAGTTTTGTAGTGGGCCCGAAAGGTCCCTTTGTTGCTGTATATCTTTTGGCAGAGATGGCAGGTTATGGGCAACCCAGAGGGCAGACTGGAAAGGCTCTGGTCGGCTTTCTCCATCAGCACACAGATGGGGTACTCGTCTTCCCCGGGGCCGAGGCTCTGTCCTTCACAGTTCCCGTCACTGTCCTCCATGAGCGCGGTGCCTTCCTCACTCACCCCATCCGAGTCCCAGGAGGAATGGCTGCTGCTCTCTGACTTCATACTCGAGGTAGTGCTCAGATCCAGGATGGTGCCCTCGCCAGGCGGCACGGAGCTGTAGCTCTCCAAGCTGGCGCCGTGAACCTGGGCTATTGGGTAAACCAGACTGCCCATTCCACTGGTTCCCTTGAAGATGACGGACGTCTGGGATGCTTGCGGCGTGAAAGCCACATCCTGATAGGCCTCTTTGGCCACGTCTTTCATAAGGTAAGCTGCCCGGAAATGGTCTTCACTACTCTCCAATGCTTCTTCATTCAAATCTTTCTGGTGGAGGTTCAGGTTTGAACTGTGTCTACGAGAATGAAATTTTGGTTAGAAATGAGTTGGACTATTGTTTTAGACTCACCAGTCTGGGTAAGGAGACTTGGTAGATACCAGAAAAAACTTGTGGTGTGGTACAAATATTGACAAGGGTTAGGGGTGAGATATACAGTATGTAGTAGGCACCAGTCCACTGATGTTTACTACTTGTCCTGGCATTGACCAGAAAAGCCAACAGTCTGGAAGCTTCAGTGTCCACCATCCGATTAACATAAAACTTTTAACAAGTGCCTCATCTCTTTCTGTTGGATAGTATAATCTAGAGCATTTGTACACATCTTGCCCCAGAAGTTCTACAGGTGCAAGTGAAAATCTGATCTGCTAGGAATTCTGTGCTGTGTATGTATGTACGCACATGCAGGTGCATACAGTTTAGTTTCATATTTGCAACGTCTCACTATATACCAGACAGAAGTTCTGCGAATGCAGCAGAGCACACCACCAATCTCGTACCCAATGATTATTCCTAACAGGCAGGTAATGAGCACCCATTATGACACATGCTTTTTACCCTCATGTTATCATTTGGATGTAACTTGTAAATCAATGTTGTTCTTGCTTAGGGATCCCCTGTTAACTTCTGACCATAAAACCCAACTCTTACCAAGAGTACAATCTTAAAGCTGACAGACAGAAGAATGATCCCAAATAGGAAAAAAAAAAAATCGCCCCCCCAAATAGATCAGAATTATGCCAAGGCTGAATTGGACAAAATATCCTCTCGAAAATTATTTTTCTCTTCCAAATCTCCCAGGTATATCTATAAGGGAGACTCGACCATATTTCATAAAATATATAAAATTTATTATGCATTTTACTTATCTTCTTATACTTTTTTTTCCTGGACAAGACCAGAATTACACCTCCAGATCACCCACTTTGCAAGCAGCTCTTCCCAACTGCAGCTCTGCCCTGTGATTATGTTAGTGTTCCGCATTGAGGGGGTTGGTATGTGTCGGCAGAAAACCAGACAGCAGATTGACATATTGGTTTCACTACACGTAAGTGGTTCAGAAAAAGTCAGACATTTACTGGAACCTGGGACAGAAAGAACCTGCAACCAAGTAAATATAATGATCTATTGCACAAACTTCTGAGTTCTTTTCCCTTGTGAGGCCTCAGAGGGCTAGATGCACTTTTCGAGGTGCCAGGTCCCCTAACTGCTATAAGTGCAAAGACTCCCTGGACAATAGGCCAGTATTTCTTCTTCCTAAACTTTGCAAACCCTTCTTCTCTTTCATTTCTAGCTCCCACTGCAGATTTTCTCTCTGGCTTCTACCTAGTTGAGTCTAGTGGTTCTAAAAATGTTGTCTGAAGAAGCCTAATGGTCCCAAAGTCAATAGTTCGCAACTAACACTGTTAGTTTAGTGGAATTTTCCAGAAGTCACATACAACATGTGGTATTACAACAGACTGAATGCAGAAGGAGATGTTAAGAATTCAGCTGTTTTCAGTTAAACCAGATAGTAAAGATTTAAAATATATATATACAATAAAGCCATTTATCTCTATTTGTTTTGGAAAGCAGTTATTTTTATAAAAAGATTATACTAACATAATAAGTATATTCTTGTTTTAAAGTGATATGATGAATTTAAGTTTTACTTTCTAATATGGTGAATCTGACACACACAGCCCAAACGAAGAAAAGCACTTGTAGGTCCTTGTTGGTAAAAAAGGTTAGTGGAGACATAATCCTTCACCAGAAGCTTTCCATAACACATCAAGGACTCAGATTAGGCACTTAATATGTGGCGGCAGCAGCTTACACTTCATTATAGTATTTCTTATCTATAATCTGTCTCCTCCAAGGCCTTTGTAATCAGGGATGGTGGCCCCAACACCTAACAGAGAAGATTCCTAATAAGGAATCTGTGGCTAAATAAGCATCCAGGGTGCTGCTCCAGTCTCTCTGGATGGGCCTTAAGAACTGCTGCTTGAAGTAACAAGGACTCAAAGAGGAAAATTAGTTACCCTAAGAAGAGCACAACACAGTTATCAACTTTGCCTTAGTTGAAGAGGTGGGCTTGGGTGTGTTTACCAAGTTCTACTCAAAATGGTGCTTTTAAAATGTAAAGTCCTAGATTAGTGGAATAAACAACTTTAAATTTAAAATACAAGATGCTGTACTGGGGCTCACATTTACACAAGTCAGAATATAAGAAAATATTGTATATATGTGAAAAAACAAATATCAGATGAAAAAGTATTATCAATCTACTCTGTGTTCTAATTTAGCAGATGTATGTTAGAGGAGTCTCATAAATACCAGGATAATCTAAGTGATATGATGACTACTACTTCACAATAACAGCTTATTCATAAGCAAACGCTCTTCTTCCTGGAGGATGAGGGAGAAGTAATACTTCACTAATTAGGGTTCCCTGTTGGTTTGGTTTAACATCCTAGCAACAGAAACAGGAATTTTAACTAATATATCCTGCGTTCTCTCTTCTTTATGAAAGACAATGAGAGTGTTCTTATGAGACCTATCCAGGAATGTGCGTGGGAGTCTTTACATTTTCACCCTCTTAACAAATTAGGCATTACAATTTGGACCAAGTTAGTGGTGGTGCTAACTGCTTCAAATCAAGTTTGTTTGGACAAACGTAGCATTTTAATATTCTGGGAGCCATTTAGCATTTATCATATTGGATTCTGTCAGAAGACTGACCCTTTCATGAAGCCTCATGGGTCATCTTTTAGTATGCCTGTTCTTCATTTTGATAAGCTCAGGGAGGACCAGTGACATAAGCTGAGGTTAGTGCTCCAAGTGCATGAAGAAAAACATGCAGGGCAGTAAAGTCAGAGCGGTAAGTTCCATAAGTGTGCAGTTCATGAGTAGTTTGACTCTTGAAAACCAGCATCTTTCAGTCATACACCACAAACCCCCAGATAACCTGACAATCACACTTA
Source organism: Typhlomys cinereus (assembly GCA_023101885.1). Taxonomy (NCBI): domain Eukaryota; kingdom Metazoa; phylum Chordata; class Mammalia; order Rodentia; family Platacanthomyidae; genus Typhlomys; species Typhlomys cinereus. Next base: position 1,266,063 of record JALPQD010000476.1, read on the forward strand.
TTCTTTGATATTAAAAAAATCTTTATTCAAGCAGTTATTCTTCCTTTCAAGTGTAGCTGGCTGACTAGAGAAAATATTTAGTTTTAAAGATTTCATTTATGAAATGAGAAGCAGGCAAGTTTGAGGAAGCTACAGGGAAATTTTAAAAAGTTCCCTCCTCATCAAACAATTATCTTTTACCCAAGCTACTAGTATGAGAACTAGCTCATGACATTCTGTCTCATATCCTTGGGCCCAGCTGTATTTCTGAGTTCAGAATTTCTCATTCAGAAAGGCAGCATGATGCATACAATGCAATCTATTGATGTCTCTATAACACTTATGTTAATAATGAATTATCTTAATAAATTCATTATTCCAAAAATAACCAAGCGAATAAGAAGTCCACAGAAAGTAGACTGGAAAAAAAATCACTAAAAAAACTCAAAAAACAAAAAACCTCATGTCATTTTCAGGACAGGTTTTGCATTTAAGATTCTGGGAACTGAAAATTCCTAAATTTCTCCAGAAAAATAATGGCATCACTTGGGAACATGCTAGAAATGTACTCTCAGGTCTCAACTCTTGACATAGTGTAGTAGAAATTCTAGCGTTAAGGTTCAGAAGTCTGTTTTCATAACCCTCAAGGCAATTCTGACACATGCAGAAGTTTAAGACATGAAAGTAGGAGGGAACTTGGTGGGAAGGAGGAGGTTTCCAGTGATGGAAGAAGAAGGGGAGGGGGGTCAAGACAGGAACAGGACAAGAAAAAGGAACCACTGCCTTGGAAGAAATGATCGAAGGCATAAGCCTTACCTGTCCCTGCTCCTGCGGGATGGGAAGGTAGCGCTACACCCCTCCACGGTGCATGTGTGTGATTCTTTGGCATGCATGTTCTTGTGGTGGATTTTCATGCTGCAAGCATTTTTAAAAGTCTTCTTGCAGATGTCACACTGAAAGCGGTTTTCTTCCTGCTGCCTCACTGCTGCGCGCTGACCCAGGTGTTCTAGCTCTTTGGTATCTTCCAGACAAGGAAAAGTCATTCCCCGGCTGGACAAAGCACTAAAGAGTCCCCCGGCCAGTAGGCGCTGCTGCAGTTCCATGTAGTCAGGAAAAGGGATTTGGGGCTCCATTCCAGGTGGGAAGTGGTGTTCATGACCACTATCTCCAGCCTCTCTTGGCACCATGGTCAGTGCAAGCTTCTGCTGCTCGGGGTCCCTCTGTGTATGTGTGGCCTGCTCGAAGGTTCTGTTGATGGGGCCGTGGGACTCAATCACGGATTCGAGATGGCAGGGTCTCTCTCCCTGAGGGAGAGGCTTCCCCACACTTCTTGACGGTATGTGTTGCTCCTCAGGTACCCTGTCTGACTGAGGACTGCAGGCTTCTGGCTCGTCTTCGCTGACTACCTGCAGGGGCATGTCTTCATCGGAGCTGACGCTGTGTTTCTTCTCATTAGCTACGTCCACGGCCTCCTTCTCTATTTTGATAGGCATACTGGACTTGCGGGATTTCTTCTTAGGAAGGATGTCAAATGGCATCTCATTGGAAATCAGCTGTTCTGGGATTGAAGAGGACAAAAGAGGGAGAGAAGGCAGAATGCCAGGCGTGTTCGCCAGCTCGGCAGGAGTGGCTGGACTGCGATAGAAAGGGAGGACTGGCTGGACTGTCTTCAGGTTAGGAAAAAGCACACCATTCTGCCCGATGCTTGAAAAAGCTGATTGGCTTTTGGAGTCCTCCACTGAGCTAGTGTAGCCAGGGAGTGGCCCGCAGTCTGGAGACATGACTGTGAATCCCGGGTGCTTGTAAGTCTCAGAGCTGGCCAGGTTCAGGCTGTTCCTGAGATCTTTGTCACGGTTATTTCTGTTCATTGGCATGTGTAGTCGAGGATTGGGATTGGCACTGTGGCGGTTCCGGCTCCTCAGGGAGCTGAACACCATGTTACACCCTTCGATGGTGCACTTATGCTTGATCTTCAGGTGGACGGCATTGTAGTGGATCTTGAGGGTGCCTTTGTCATAGAAAGTCTTCTCACAGGCGGTGCAGAACACCCGGCCCTTCTTCGCGCTCAGGCTGTTCCTTTCAGGCTTTACCTTGGCCTCAGGGGACAACTGTGTCCTTTCCAGCTTAGTGGCAATGCTGTATGAGCTGGAGTCACTTAAATGAGCACCATCTTCTTTTTGAGCAACAGCATCTGGACAGTTTAGACACTGCTCCTTTTCAACCTGAAATGGTGTGGAACTTAAGAAGCTGCTATCTGAGAAGGGTCCATGGATTTCCTGTTTGGGGTCTTGGCTTTGGTCCTGAGCCTGGTCCAGCATGTACTGTTCAGGCAGTGAACCTAGCAGTGCGGGAGGCAGAGGGTTGAAGAACTGGAAAGGCAACATGAAAGTCATGTTGTTTATGAGGTTCTCGAAAGGGTGCAAGCTACTAGGGTTTCCTTTGTCCACAGGAGCGGACAGGTTGGCACTCCTATGGCCGCAGCTCTCAATGAAAGCCCTGATATCTACGTTGGCTGTGGAAGGCGGTATGATGATAGACTGCTCTTCCTTCTCTTGAATCGCCATGAGCTCAACGATGGACTTGGTCTCTCCGAAGCGAAGGAACTGCTGAAGGGTGGCCACTTCCTCCTCACTTGTCATGATGCTCCAGTGATCCAGCACCTTCCCTGAAGCATCCTAAATACAAACCGCAGCTTTAAGAGAGTGATTAATTTACTAATCTTTATTCTTTTCTCCATGAAAGGTGCTATTTGATCATAACTGCAATTAAACTACAGGGCACTTTTGTGCCTATCAGAAAGAAGTTTCCTCTAGATGAACAAAGAGCTTGGAGAATTCAGTCCCTGCTCACCTTACTCTCCTGGCTAGAGACTTAGTTTACAGCATAAGTCATGCAAATGTAAGTAGTAACCCTATGGTTATTTTATAAAAGAGAAATAAATTTGTATCACTCAAATCCAAGTCAGGAAAATTTGGTAATTATATTTTCAACTTATTTCAAACCATTAGTTGTCACACATCAGCCATAATTATTTTCCCTACTAAAATAAAAATGTCTTGTTTGGATGAAAGTAATTTCTTTATCTAAAGAGTACAAATGGAGCAATCAGGCCTAGATATAGTTCAAATTTTTCATTTGCTGTAAGTTTAATAATCTCCCAAGCAACTACCAGCAAAAAACAAATGAATGTGTATTGATCTACTGCCCGTGTTCAGAAGGGCAGAGCTGTAATTACACCGGAGTGTTGGAGATATTTCAAACTCTAGCAGGGCCTAACTTTCCCAAAACTACAATAAATATTTTATCACAGAACTTGTATTTGATGGCCTACTGAGATTTTTCACAGTGCATGTAAGAGTTTCGAAGATGATGAGGAATGTAACATCATGAATTTTTCATGCACTAGAGGTTCAAGGTAATTGATTCCATATTTTTAATCCTAACACTAGAAAGCAAAATTATTAGGATCATTAAATATTGATCTATGTCATAATGTAAAATCATAATGCTACTCTACATATGGCTGTTTTTAGACAGCTGGGGGTTCTGCACTAGAGGTGCACAAACATGTTTCCAGGGAAAGAAGATTACAGGCTTTAGAGTCAGGCAGAAGTGTGCTCAATTTCTGGCTCTGCCATGTACTACTGGAATAACTTTCAGCAAGGTTTAAAAGCACTCTGAGCCTTCAATTAGAAAACAAGGATAATATACCTACTTCATGAGATTATGGAAGAGAATTTTGGTCAAGAAATGGTTGTTGTTATGGTCTATTTACACTAAAGTTTATATTAGACTTCAAAATGTATTTATCTCCCATTTAGTTGAATTTTTGAAACTAAAGTAGGTACTATTTTCTAGTGGAATGGCAAGAAAAAAATGCTACAATTGTATTATTTCATATCTTAAAGAAAAGTATAATTTATTTTAGGACACATGATACTTGCTTATAAAATCACCTTGATGATGTCTTTGAATATGAAACATGAAACTTTATACCTGTGGCTTGGTCTTGGGAAAGAGGTAAATTCATAATGTGTTGGAACACTGAAGAACAGAAGAAATATGTGAAAAGGCCAAAATGGGGGATTTACTGGGAGAAGAGGAGGAACAGAGAAAGTGACAGGGAGGAAAGAAGAATACAGGGAGTTGGAAAGAAGGAAATACAGAGGGACAAGGAGAAGACTGGGAGACATGGAGAGAGAAGGATAATGGAGAGAGAGAAAGGGAGATTGGGAGAGAGAGAGGCTAGAGGTAGAGAGGAGAGGAAAAAGGAGAGAGAGAACAGAGAAAGAGAAAGAGAGAGAGAAAAGACAAACACAGACAGAAAATATGGAGTGGAGGAAAGATCAGAGGCTGAAGGCTTTAAAGAGTGGGACGGAATGTTATCAGCTCGTAATCGGTCTGCTGTTTGGTGATGGCAATTCTCCGTAAAATCTGAGACAGATAGCCCTTCAGTCAGTAGGCAGTTTGGGCATGACAAAAGTAATGGAGGGCATACCCAACACAAGACAAATGGCTTTCTGTGAAAGAGTTAGCTTAGGGAAATGCACTGAGAGAGTAAGTCATTGCTCTCATAGCAAATGTTTCACAGATGTCTTGGAGAAAGGACAGGACTTCCCCAGAATATGAATTAGGGGCTCAAGCCATTAGAAAAAAGCACGAAGGAAAGGATGCCCATTTGACTGCTGGTAGGAAACTAGGGTACACAGTTACTCTAGGACAGGGTCATGGTCACCGTACCTGTAGCACATATCCTCGGATATAATCCTGAAGGGTCCAGTCCAAGGCATGGAGGATCTGCAGAACCTCATCTTGCTTCAGCACACTGAAGAGCCGGTCCAGAAGGATTTTCAGGCGAACGGGGATGGCCTGGGTTCCATAGAGCATGAGGCTGCTAATATCAAACACCACGTTGGACTGGACAATTTCCACCTGGCTTGTTGGATACACAGGGGGAATCCTCAGCTTACTCAGAGCTGAAAATCAAAGTGAAGAAATATTGTTTGGAAAAGTTTTAATTCTATTGGAAACACTGCATAGAAGACAGAGCAGGCTTAATTCTCAGTTATTTGTTTAAACAGAAAATAAATTGAATACATAAAGGACTGATGTCCTTAATAGCTGACGGGCTTCAAGTTATTCACTGGAACTTCTAAAATAAAACTAAGTAGCATAAGATTCCTCTCCCTTCCTGTGGCATCCCTAAGGATTAAAACCATCAGGGAAACAGGGGAAGAGGTAAGAAAGGGAGAAGAAGCCAAAGCGGTGAATGCATAATCAAAAGAAATGCACAGATCAGAGGTTGGAGGTGAAATGGGCCCAGGTCCCTGAAAGATCTGGATTCAGGCTCTGAAGTGCAGCCCTGGAGCAACCTAAATCCAACCTGTTCAATGCAACCAACCACCAGGGCTGTTTAGATTCAAATTAACCCAGGTTAAGAAAAATTAGACATGCCACTCTTCAGCCACACCAGGCACATTCCAACTGCCCAGAAGTCCAAAGTGGCTAATGTAGGGCTGTCAGATTTTGCAAATGCGCAAGCAGGAAGCCCAGTTATAAACTTCAAATAATAATAAATAAGGGCTTCACTTAACAACAAAGAATATTTACTAAGACACATTTCAGCCAAAAAACATTAGAAGCTACTATTATTATTAACACAGATCATTTCTATCTTTATCAAAGAAAAAGTACTCAAGTATCAATTCATACATCTTTAAAATGGGATTAATAACTCTTACATAAAGTTGCACTTCAGAGACATAACAGAAAGCTGTTAGCCCATTACCTGACACACACTAGAAACACACTCTTTGATATGAAATCACTCCTCACAACTCTAAAGTTATCAAGAGAGAACACTACAGGCTGAGAAGAGAAAAGGTTACCATGTGCCACCCATCCATGTCTGCACTGCTCACACTGGCGGTGGTTTATTTTTCCAGGTTTGAAACTTTGGCAGCTGCAGTTCAGAGTACAACCGATAGCCTGAAAGAGAATGCACATATGCACACAACGTAAGTGCTATGGGGAGAATATATTGTATTTATGAGACAATGAATTTCTCCATTCATCAGTGTTTATTTAGCAATGTGTGCCTATTTTTGCCAGGTCAGTGGTGTATATTGTACCTTAGAAGGAAGAGCAGTTGATATTCTGCCTATGATAATAGGCAAAAAAAAAAGTAATGACTTCTGAAAAAAGATTATGGCTTACAGGGAGATATTTTGCTCTGTTGTAAAGGACAGAGTAAAAGTCAACAGTTACATTGAAACATAAAAGAGATGTATATATCCAACAAAGTCCTAGTATTAAGAGCAAGGTATATATTTTTATTACACATTTTTTGCTTAATCATGCAAGCTCAATAGGTATCCCCTCCTCTCCCTCCCCCTTCCTCCCCCATTGTATTCTCCCCTTCTTCCTCCTCCTCCTCATTTCCCTCCCTCACTCCCCCTCTCCCAGTGCCTCCTGCTTCCTCCCTCCCATCCCTCAGAACATCCATTTATGTGGGTGCCAAACCTCCCTCTGAGTCGTCTACACTAGTGAGGGTTCAGAACTCGATGGCATAGCCCAGGGCCCCTTCTTGGGCTGCCCGCTAGCATGGGAACTCTATTATGACTGTTTAGCCCCTTGCCTCTAAGAATCCTACCGCCTGAAGCTTTGATCTGTGCTAGACTTTGCCGGGTTGTTGACATGTCAGCCATTGCGCAGGTCAGGCAAAGTCCAATCAATTGTAGCTATATCCTGACTGCTGCAGCCCTGACTTGTGTGGAGTATCTTGCATATCATTAGTCCTTCCCATCTTTAGGTTGTTACAATCTTGCCACCTTCTCTTCCACAAGGTTCTCGACCTTTAGGATGGGAAGAGATTTGGCTAGTCTGGTTCCAGGTGAATAATGTAGGGTCTTTGGTGTTCTGAATTATTGTTTGTTGTTTTCAGTTTTAAGAGCAAGGTATATTTTTAAAGTTTTTTTTTTTTTGGTATAGTGTATGTGATGTATGTAGGCCAGAGGTTTCAGTGTTGGGTATTTTTACCAGCTGATCTTTTATCTGTTTTTTTTTGGAGACAAGTTTCCTCATTGGACCCGAGACTCACATATGTGGGTGGACTGGCTGACAAGCGAACTCCAGGGATCTATCTACCTGTCTTCAAGCCTCCAGCACTGTCTTTACCGATGCTTGTTATAATGCCCGTTTATGTGGTTGCTAAGGATCTGAACTCAGGTCCTTAGATTTGCATGGCAAGAATGTTATCAACTGAACCATCACCCCAGCTCATTATATATATATATATATAATATATATATATATATGCCTGAAGATATATTATTAAAAGAAAAAAGCCTTAGAGAAGCTTAGTTGGTACGGTTCCTGAGAAGAGCTGCTGGGTGGAATCTGAGTCAAGACAGTCTTGAAACTGGGGAAAGCGTGTTTGGAGAGATGAGGAAACCTTGCAATTATAGCTTTAAACCTCTCATCTGCCAGTCAAAGTACTGTGAAGTTTTGCATGGAGAACAAGGAAGGGGGAATCTATCCAAGGACCTGGGAAATTCACTTCAAGGAGTTGATAACCATATTTCTTTAAAAAATTAGTTGCTGGTGGGACTGCAAAATGTACAGCCACTTTGGAACAGTCTGACAGCTTTTTTTAAAAAATCAAACATGGAGTTACTTATGACCCAGAAATTCCATTCCTAGATAATACAACCAAGAGAACTGGAAACATATGTTCACCCAAAAACTTATACATGAATTTTCATAGCAGCAATAATCACAATAGCCAGAATGGAGGAATTCCAATATCCTTCAAAGGATGAATAACTAACCAAATGTGGCTTATCTATACCATGGAATATCATCTCAAAAAGGAAGGGGATAAAGAATTGATACATAGATGAGCCCTGGAAATCTGCTAAGTGAAAAAGTCAGGTACAGAAAGTCATGATTTGACTGGCATGAAATGTCAAGAGAAGGGCAATTCACAGAAGTAGAAAGTAGAGAAGTGATTATGGGTAATGAAGCAGGAACTCGAAGTGGCTGCTGATGTGGAGTCCTCTCAGGGTTATATTTACACATACCTCATTCGTTGCATGTTAATTTATTGAACTCTGAAAATATTGCACTTTTTACAATTTGAAAACTTGTGGCAACCTTGTATTGAGCAAGTCGACTGGCCCCATTTTTTCCCATCAGCTCAGGGTTTTTTTGTACTTTTTTTTTTTTTTTTTAGCAATAAAGTACATTTCAATTAAGATGTGTGCATTCAGAAATAAATTCTTATTTCACATTTAACAGATTACAGTATCCTGTAAATATTACTTTTATATGCACAGGAAAAACTCAAGTTTCTGGTTTGCTGCAATGTATAGAACTAAACACAGTATCTCCAAGGTATGTCTGCAGTAACTATGTTTAACTTGTTGAGGAACTGCCAAACTTGCTTGAAGCAGACTCGTAATTTTTACATTCCTGCAAGCAATATAGAAGAGGTCCATCAACAACTTGTTAATTTTTTTATGTTGTTGTTTCCCCCCCCCAAGACAAGGTCTCAAGCAGTCCTTGACTGTTTTAAATTTACTATATAGCTAAGGATGCCTTGCCACATACATTTTTTTAAATAGCTGCCACCCCTGTACATGTGAGTGATATCTTTTTGTGGTTTTGGCTTGTGTTTCCCTGATGGTTAATGGTTTAGCATCTTTTCTGTACCTACCAACTATTTACGTATTTTCTTTGGAGCTGTATTTATTCAGATCTCTTGCTACTTTTTTTGGGGGGGGGAGGGATGCTGCAGATTAAACACAGGGTGCAAGTCTGTTACAAGACGCATCATTTGCAAACATTTTCTCCCATCCCGTGAAACACAGAAGCGTCACATTTTGAGCAGGGTTTCTTTTTGAGGTGATAAAAAGTCCTAGGATTATATAGCAGTGATAGCCATACAACTCCACGTATGAATATACTAAAAGTTGCTTACTTGTATGTACAGTATATAAAAATGAATTTTTATGGTGTGCTGAAATATAAAGCAACAAAAATATTTGAAAACTGATGATCTTGTTTAAACAGTTAAGTTTCCATGATTTGAAACTGCCGTCTATTACCTTTCATCAGGGCAGGCCTGAGCGGAATTGTGACCAGGAGTTTTCAAGAGAGGAACAGAACTGTTAATAATGGAGGTGTGTAGAGGGCAATGGTGGCATTGCCCACATTAACCCAGAGGGTATCCAAAATACTGAAACATGAGCATTTTTTTGTAATACAAACAACTGGGAGTTATAACTCTGCTTACTCTAAAAAAAAGCATGATTGAGATATACTGTTCTAATGCTAAAAATATTCTACTTTTTAGTTGAAGAGCTTCTATTTGCACATGCATATAAAATATATTCAATGCATGAGTGTGGTACATATACATACATAGCTACATCTTAGACATGATTTGCTACTTTCAATGAAAGTTAAAGAAGACAAGTGAATGATGATTTGATTTACCTTGTGCAACATCAAAACAAAAAATGTAAACCATGAGCCATTAGCTTAGTTTGTGGCACATATAGTATGTTATCTAGAGTCTCACACTTGGTGGTGACTCTATGAACATTAGCTCACAAATGGGCTGATCATTTGCGTATTGCTAATAGTTAAGAGAACATTAAGTTACAATAAAGCTAAAATACTTTTAAAGTCTAGTTTTTACAAATACAACTTAAAGCATTTTGAAAGGAAGCATTTTTTTTTTGGATTCTATCCGTTTAAAATCATGGTGTTTGAACTCTGTAAGTACATTCACATTTCATTTATGTTGACAGCAATGTCTGTTTTAAAAGAATGAAATGTCCTTGAGAACATATTTCCTCCAATCCCCTAAACACTGCTTAAAAGATTGGGGTTACTGAGGATGTAGCTTCATGGCAGAGTGCTTGCTTATCATGCATAAGGCCCTGGGTTCAATTCCCAGAACGACAAGAAAAGTTTGGATTGGGGCTCATGCAAAGTCCCAGAAAATGCCATGTGATCCTGTCTCCAACTCAGAAGAACAAAACCATAGAGGGAACAATTCCAAGCATACTTCACAGCCGAAGACAAATTTATTTTCTGCATCTCTCATCACCTGACTCAAGATTTCCCAACTTTGGCACTACTGACATCTGAGGTTGCATGAGTCTCTCCAGCTGTTCTGCTTATTATTCAATGCCTGACACAGCCCTGGCCTCTTCTCACTATATGTCTGTGACACGAATCTACATATTTCCAATTACCTCTGGAACCTATGTCATCTCTTGCTGAGACCACTGACCAAATTTGAAATTTAATTTTAGTAGCTTCTAGTTTGGGGGCAGAACAATTTTATATATAATTTCAATGTATGAGTGCTGATTTATAAGAAACATTCATGTAGTTCTTCATGAACCCATTTGAATAAGGCTTAATAAAGCTCATTAAACATCTGTGGAAATAAACCTCAGAGGAATTATTTATGAACTAAAATGCTTGATTACAATGTCTAAGAAAATTCCTAATATTAAGACCCTTGGATTTTTTCCCCCATGTCAGAATCCCACGGTGATGTAAAATTATAGCACTATTACCTAAAGATAAATTAAAACTTCTAAAATGAAATCAAAACAAAAAATTCTAATTACAGGACGAAAAGAGCTCATGTAAATCAAAATGGAACTCTTAAAATTTACATGCTTTTCTCTGGATTCCTAATACTTGTTCCATTCTTCAGAAACATAAAGCAGATGTTTACAGCATTCTGAACTCATCAAGATGTGATTATTGCTTCTTATGCACTCATCTTAATCAGACCATTTCCAGAATTGTTATTAGTCACTTTGATGTGCTAGAAATCAACATTCAAAATTATGCTTTGCTTTTCTGTAACTATTATTTGCTCACTCGTGTGTCTAAAAACTAGTGACACAACTAGTAGGTTAACAGATCTGGTCATTTGCTGTCTTGGGATGGAAGGTTATGACCTAGTTTTCAGGCAGTTTGATCTCCCAGATACGCCGCTGCTCTACCTTCTGCTTGGGGGAGATGCTTGCAAGTCTCTTGCTACAAGAATGACTTGAGTTCTCAGACATTCATGGGGTAGATGCAGACAATCCAGCACTGTGCAGCAGAAGCCTCTGATGGGAATAGAATTACTGACCCCCAAGAATAAAAACTATTAAACATCAAAGCTATTTTCATCTTTAGAACATGCAGATATTTTCATATCACCAAAGATATGTTCAGGGAGATATTCTTGAGGAAGTAGAAAGAAGTGGGAAGGAAAATAGAAGATCTGGCAGAGGCGCAAAGCTGGCTTGAATAACTTATCCTGCACTGTCCAGCATGCCAGCTGCATGTAGCTACTTAGATTAAAATTCACTTCTTGGTCACATCAATCATATTTCTAGTGCACAGGAGCCACACGTGACTAGTGACTATTATATTGGGTAGTGGAGATACAGAATATTTCCACCATTGCAGAAGGCTCTATTGGACAGTTTAAAGTTCAGTGTGGACATCAGGCTGTAGCAAGGTGAGGTTCATGCTTAATAGGAAGTTTTATTAATACTTACTAACTTGCTGCTATGAAGGAATTCTTTTTTAGGACACTTAAATTTGTGGAGGATATGTAACTCATCGAGTCCATAGAGTCAGCTTTTTTGAACATTTATTATGCATGAGACATTGTGCTAAGCAGCACAGAACTGTGATTTCATTTCTTTCTTGCGATCTCCTGGGGAGGAAGGGATTGCTATCCTCCATTTTATAGATGAGGAAGCTGAAGAACATACAGGTGATTGGGACAGTTTCAAATTTAGACACCAGGGATGTGTTCTATTCTAAAATACCATATTGATGCTAACTGTGGTTTTGGAGTTAGGCATTATCATACTCTGCTCCAGATAAAGATCCTAAAGTTCATGCAGTAAAGAAACTTCATCCGGTAAGTATTTCCTGAACATCAGTGAGCCAGGTATTTATTCTAAATTGTAGAAGCTAAAGTGCTGAAGAACACTGATGAGTCTTCTCAAGAAGGTTAAATTCTGGATAGAAAATGAACAACTAAAAGGATTTTTACAAGTTAGGAAAGAGCTGAGCAGGAAGCTATGCTAATAATCTATCTGGGTGACAAGCAGACAAATCAGGAGTCAGACAGGAATACGTGTTCTTTAGAAAGTCATCATCAAGGGCCTCTGAGGACATATGATCGGGTCCCAAGGGATGGTAAGGAGATGGCCATATGACCCTCCAGAGAGGGAGGGTGTATTTTAGGTAGAAGGCTCAGCAAGTGTAAAGGCTCTGAGGCATAGAAGAGGCTGGAGAGTTCGGAGAACAGAACTGGCACAGGCAAGGTAGAGTTGGTGAAGTTACTGGTAGAAAATGAGAACCAAGAGAGGCAACAGTGACTGTTCTGCATAGGATCTCATAAGCCACGCCAGGATGCAGGATTTTATTCTAGCAGTGAGCCTCTTAAGCAGATAAAAATGAATATGATATGCCTCCTATAAATACACCTCTTGATGCCTCGATGGGGACCCTGGCTCCTTCCCCCTCACCTCACTGAGAGCCTTCACCAGGAAGTGGTAAAAATCCAGAACTGCTCTTGATACTAGGTCTTATTTCTGGTTGAGAAATAGGACCCTCAGTGTTTATGACAAAAAATCATACCTGGCCAAAGTACAGAAAAGCACTGACCTTGGATGGCTTGGCCCTAAACAGGGCATCTTAGCCACCCTCTCTCCACCCCCAAGGTTTGAGGAAATGTCTGGGAAGGGGAAACTGTAAGGTTGCTAAGAGCCTGAAGGGGGCAGGGATGCAACCAGACTTCATCTTCTGGACACGACAAGGTTATTGTATCCATGAATTTGCTTCTGCTATGTACATTTCCACAAGAGCTGCATGGGAATTGTCCTGTCAACATCGTACCATGGAAGAGAAAAGAGCTCAGAGGTTCCACACCTCTCAAAGAGACTGTTAATGCTGGCAGGGGGCAGGGAAGGAAGACACCATCTTTCACTTGCATAGCATAGCCCCTGATACATGATTTATGCTCCAGCAGGTAGTCAGGCACATGCCATCAAAGGCAAGAGACGAAACCCAGCGGGTCTCACATGTGAATAGTCATCAAACTGGGAGGACGCCTTGAGAGGAGGAGAAGGAAATGGGGAAAAAAGGGAGCATGGGATTGGGGATTAAGACATGAAAATATCATAAATTTGCTGTATTCATATATGAAATAAAAGAAAAATAAATATCTTCGGCTCACTTGTTGGCACTTTTGACTATAAAAGTGACTGGACATATGTTCCTACCAATCTTAGAAGCCTTAGTGGACACAGAGATGAAAAGCTAAAGAGACCAATAGGCTAGAGCCACAAGTAGGTTTGCAGGTCCTTAGGTTCTGGGGACTGGATTCTGTATAGATACAGCTACTAAAATTTTTATAAGATAAAATTCTCCCTTGAAGATTCTCCACAATTCATCATTTAAGAAAAAGACAAAGAACTGAATTAATTAGCACTGAGGCTGAATCTTGGTCAGTCTTCCACTGTATTACTTGACAGACTGAATGACTGAATGAATGACTGACTGAATGAATGACTGACTGACTGACTGAATGAATGATTGACTAACTGACTGACTGAGACATAGCAAGTATAATACATAGAGGTGTTCTTCTAGTATGTTTCTTCCTGATCGGTCTTGGTGAAATAATTTTAGGTAGGCCTGATATTAGAGGCCTTTGATCCCAGCTACTAGTGAGGCTGAGACAGGACACAAGTTCTGTTTGTGCTACAAGGCAAGTTCAAACCAATCTGAACAACGCATGGAAATCCTCTCTCAAAACAAGAAGGGAACAGGGCTGGGGTTATAACTATCTCAGAGTACTAACCAAATGTGTGAGGCCTGAGCTTCAATTTCTAACTCTGCGAAAAAGAAAGAATTTCCAGGTTTCAACTGGCACACAGATGACTGAGTCCTGGCTAATAGATACAGTGTAGGTGGCTGTGTGGAATTTTACGAAATGCTGGGAGCTGACTGAACTGAGATTCTCCTATCGTTTATTCTTGGATCAACAACATGATGCCTGAAGTTTGGAGCGCCTTTTGTGATTATTAAGCCACTCTGAAGCCCTGGCACAAGGATGACTGATAAGAAAGAATGGTGATTATCTTTTGGAACCCTTTATTAGAAGTGAAATGCAGTTTCTAGTTTACACACTAATATTCCTATTGACTACTAAAAAGGTACAAAAAAGCCTTATAGAAATGGCTTATAACAAAGATTACTAAGACCAAGTTTAGAGTTTGTGGTTCTATCTCAATTGTGAAATTTCAAGGCTCTGACAGATTCCTAGTGGTAAGAATCATTAATTCCGCAACTTGAATTCACAAGATCCAGGGTGCCAAACTACAACTCAGTTTTCTACAAGTCATAGGTTTTAAAACAGAAAGGCATCAGCTTTTCCCCAAAAGTTGTATTCTTCATAAACTGTGAAAATAGTTCCTATTGGTCTGTTAAGTCCTGCAAAAGTTCAGTGCAGAGAAAAAAAACAGCCAGAGCATGTAATTCCAGTCTTGTATTTTACTACTATTATTATTAAGTGTCTGGGCACTTGTTAGCTGCGGGAGGAAGGCTGGAATCCTCTTCACCTGTGGTGGAATGGCATTCTCACTCCGTCTGTACTGAGGAGCGAACTACACGGTTCAGAGGTAGGAGTTGTTCTCTCTTCAGAGTCTCTCTGCTTCTCACTTTCTATCTGTTTTCTTATTAGAACCAGATTTGTTTTCGTCTCCTGTCTCCCTCCTCGCTTTTCACTAACTTCTTTCACTTTTTATTTTCAGATTCTCCATTGTTTTTCTCCTATATGAAAACCCACAGAGGTACAACTGGGATTCTGAAAAAGGTATCATCATTTGTCAGATGGGCAATAAGGAAAACTGGAAAGAAAAGGGACATGAACTTGAGGTCTGTTTGTGTGCGGCAGCTTATCTGTGGCTGACAGCACTGACCCAAAGCTCTCCTGGAGAAACACACAAACCAGATGCTCTTCTATCAACACACCATACCATCATCTTGCATTGACAAGCTTAACAAAATGATCACTACTTATTTAGAAAGTTGGTCTTTGTTTTATAAGCTTCAACCATGTATTGAGAACCATGGAGAGTCAGTCTTACGGGATATAAAAATAAGCAATTCCCAGTATCTGCCAGGGTGGGTTAGGGATGAGGCATGATTTCACTGGGAAAAGCCATGTAACATGATCAGTGAAAAATAACAGAGCAAAGAATGTGATTGTTCAAAAACTTAATTAAGAGTTATTTAATATGTGAAATATAAGAATTCAAAAGAAATACAAAAGCCATTGACCACTTTAAGACAACCAGTTATTCTGAAAACTAGCAAACAAAGAGAAGGAATCAAATATGCATCCTTCTCTATATAACCTATGCCTCAGGGTAAACGAATCATTGTTGAGGCTGATTCTCTCTGAATGTGAGTAAGTGTGTCCCACTTCACAATTCCTAATGAGACAGCCAAAAATCAAGCTATTTGCCTCTTGATGAACAGATACATATAATCGTACATTTCGTTTTCTCATCAAAAAGGTTCAAACCTGTGCATGATCAACATTCTTGATCAATTCCAATGTATGAAAATACAGGAGACAGAGATATATACAAACAATACATGGGAAGGTGGTCATCCAAATCCAGAATGAGGAGTAATCTAAAGATAACTGAATTGGCTTTTTAACAGCAAGGAGTAGAGAAAACTATAAACCTAGAGATTAGCAAGAAAATGTCTATATTCAGATTCTAATTTGAATAAATCAATGGCAATATAAAGTTTATCAGACAATCTAGGAAATCTTAATTCTGCCTGAAAATTTAATAATAGTCAACTACTAACTTTATAAATATTATAATAGTCATGATTAAGAAACTATTACTATTTTTTGGTGTTGGAGATTGAATTCAGGGCCTTGTGTAGGCTGTGTTCTGTTACTGAGCTATATTCACAAATGGTTTTATGGTATTCTATTGCACATTGCTTTTGTTTAAAAGGGGGACCCACTGTCCTATTTTACAGCTGAATATGCAAGTATTTTCCTATGAGTTTACATGATAGCTAGCACTTGCATCAAAGAACTCTGGTGGTTTCAGTGATGGGGGAGAGGAACAACAGACAAAATGAAAGTGGCCAAAAGATTAACTGTTGCGGTCCCAAAACACATCATTGTTTTGTCCCAAACATCGTTAACACTATTCTGATTTTGATTGCTTGAAAAAAAAAAAGCTTGTCAAGACTTCCATTCCCTTGGTAATTTTTGTCTGAGCTGACAGAGAAGAAAGAGTGCCATGCAGAGACCCGAGGTCTCGAGACTTCCAGAAGAAAGCAAGCACGCTGTGTGCGCAGGCAGTGCCTTGGGTCTCCACACAAAACGAGGCTCACCATGCCCATGTGTCAGGTTCAAGAGCCTGGGCCACAAAGCACAGGTTTCTGTTTGTGCAGTGACAGCCAATCTTGAGAGGCTATTTAGGGTGGGGATGGGGGCCAATGAGATGGGCAATCAAGAGTCTCTATGGAGGGCTTATAGAGTCATTAGAATTCTGAACAATGGGGAGACACTGCTTACCAACATCAGGATTGAAGATCATTTCTGACAGAAAGGACTTGGGGAACCTCAGGGAGCTATCGGACAGCACTTGCAATGTCAAAATGCTACTATAGGAGAACTGTTGGGATGTGGTATCTCATGGCAAGTAAGGGATGAAAGGAGAGCCCTAAGAAAATAAGGACATGGAGCTGGGTCTTCTGAAAAAGGTCAGGTGGGAGGTAGATGCATTTCAGGTGATAGACGTTGGGGTAAGCAAAAATATGCATGACACATCCATGGAGTTCTCTTGCTGTTTAGTTCAAAGAGGTTAATGGGGGAAAATACTTGTTCTTTTGATGTTTATGAATCAAAGCATAAATCTTATGCCAAAGCAATTTAACACCTGTGCCTTTTTTCTCAGATTATAGTTTTTGAAAACCGAAATATGAAAAATACTAGAAAACATGCAAATATTATACAGAAATATAAATGACATGGACACATCTTTTCCTTTATAACTTATACTTGGAAGACCTTAGAACTAATCTTCAGAAAGCTGAGTGAATGAAAGCCAGAAAAATATTAATCGTGTGGAGGATGAGAGAGAGAGAGAGAGAGAGAGAGAGAGAGAGAGAGAGAGAGAGAGAGAGAGAACAAAACAAAATGATTCTGGCCAAGGTAGCCAGTTACACAAGTAATGCAACTTCGCTGTTAATGATGATTCAAATTAAGACTGTGGCCAGATCTCCTTAAGTAAAACTGTAAACATTTTTAGGGGCTTGGCTGAGAACTGCATTTTCAAAACTAAGTTAAAAAAATAACTTCAATTTAGTTGAGTATACCATCCTGAACCCTCCTTAAAATTCAGCATGGTGTGTCATGAAATGCTAGAGCTGGTGGTATAAAACATCTGACTGTCATAATAACTGAAGAGACAGAAGGCTGTGGAGCAAGGGCGGCGCTTGTAGAAGCTGGTAAAGAGCTAGAGAATAATTCTCACATTTCAGTATATAGTGGAGTCACACAATCTGTAAGAGGAGACAATCACGCCAGTCTACATGGGGAAAAAGTTAAAAGCCTAAATTAGAGCTCACCTGAGACAACCATTTCCCTCACATTTTATTTTCTTAACCTCTCTTTTCCTTCACATTAGCAGTCAGAAGTTGTCATTCCCCTAAGGTGCAATATTCCTCCTGTGATTCGTGAGGTTGGTTTATAGCAAGGAGTCCATGTAGCACAGGAGTGATGCCAGCTTGTTTGTGTCCAACAGTGTCTGAGAAAGCCCCCAACTGGATTCTGGAGGAGCTGCTCTGTTCCCAATTTATACCCACCTTCTTTGGCTAAAACAGGTATGTGTCTTTGTAGAGAATGGTGTTGCATTTGGAATCTTGGAAATCCCAGAATTAGAGGAAAAGGGCTTCAAAGAATGACAAGATAAGAGGAGGAAGGTTTTCAGGTAGAAACCAACTTAATAGGGGGAAACCCCCTAAAACTTCCTAGCTGCTTCTTCTATGCAGAACTTAATTATCTTTAATATCTCTCAGATAAGTCATCAGCAAGAAATGAATAAAACCCTTAGTAGAATAATCAGAATAAAGGTCATTTACAAAAAATATTCACTGAATTCCTAAACCTCATTTTAGATATCAAAACAACGGATGGCTCAGCACTGAGCTGTCACTGTATAGCAAGGGTATTTATTTCTGCTTATTCAAGTGGGCTGTTTCTGACAAAAGTAACTCACTCTAAATGACATCTGTAGAGAAGGAAATTCACCCTGGAGTGAAGCAGCTCCTCCTGCAAGTAATTTACCTTGCAGAACCTTCAGGGCGATTCTTTTAATGGCCACCGTCAAAATAACTTCTGAAGCCATATACAAAGCTCAAAGACATTTCTGCCCCCCCCCCAAGCCATGGGTTTTTTTTTTTTTAAATTGAACTTTTCCTGTATTCCCTGTTCATACATATATTCCTTGGCATTGGTAAAGGACAAATGCATGCATGCAGGGTTCTACTGGGAACCCTGTATGGCTTTTCTTGCCATGGGGTTAGAACACCTTTCCAAATTGATGATCTTGGGGTATAGACTGAGTGCTGACCTGGGATGCAGGCCTAACAGTTGTAAGGGAAGAGATTACTAAAAAAAAAAAAAAAAAGACAAAACAAAAAAAGAATTCTTCTAGATAAACCTTGTTTCTAAGGCAACTACTTAGTGTTTCTAATGTGAATTATAACCAAGCAAACAGATCATTGTTGCACATCCTAGTAGATAGCCATGGCCAAATAACTTCAGACTAGTAACCATTTTCTTTCTGACTGATGAAGAAGCATGCCAAACTAGATCCTTCAGTCTGAAAGGACTCATGGGTACAGACGACAGTACAAATTAAATTATGCACATGTCTGAACACAAATTTTGAGTTCCCACAGTATGAGCAGCACATAAGCTACGTGAAGATCTCAACACTTCTTAGCATTCAGTTACAATAGAACCAGGTTCCACCAACAGCTCAGTTGAACTAGTAACAGTTTCTGGATGAAATCAAAGTTTGTGAACTTTTTAGACAATAAGTCAAGCAATGACTCCTTTCTTATTCTTTTTAACGGTCTGAAAGTGTGCCCAAACAATGGCTATTCGAATTCCTCATGGGCAGAAGGGCAGTTATCTTTTTTGTATCTTATTAACACGAAAATCCATCCGGCATAATTTGCAGTGTGAAATAACACTCTTTTAACATAACGGATAACATTTTATTTTGATATATAATTTTTATATATCAATAATGAAGGTTTAATAATGTGTACCAACGAATTTTGGGAAGAGACAATCGAGATGGCAATATATTTATCATTAAGCCAAAGTTTTAACATATAAATATCTATGTGCAAACTCAACTTCTAAGAAAT
The DNA here is from genome assembly GCA_023101885.1 of Typhlomys cinereus. Classification (NCBI taxonomy): domain Eukaryota; kingdom Metazoa; phylum Chordata; class Mammalia; order Rodentia; family Platacanthomyidae; genus Typhlomys; species Typhlomys cinereus. The sequence continues at coordinate 1,285,560 of JALPQD010000476.1, forward strand.
CTGAAAAGATCCGATAAACTCTAACAACACATTAAAGACAATAAAGAAGGAAGAATGGATACCGAAGAGAGGGGGGGAAAAAGATTTTGCCAAATGCTCTTTTTCAATTTACTTACATTGTGGAGCTAAAAATCTTGTCATTTTAATGAAAGGAATGTATTTAATGAAGAGAACTGTAGCTACATCTGCTCATGAAGTAACACATGTTCTCTCTCTCTTACACACACACACACACACACACACACACACACACACTCCCCACTCTCTGACAGGGATTCCCAGGACACCAGTGGGGCCTCTTTCAAGCCCCTTAAGTGTTAACAGCAGAGTCCTGGCTGTGACCAGGCGTCTGGCCTGATTTAAATGGCCTCATCTTCAGAGGTCTGCGGTGAGCCCAGCCATAAAAATAGGGGACGTTACTGAACCCCAGAGTGTCTGATCTTTCCCCGCAACGCACACAACTTCACTCAAACAATTAAGGCTGCTGGTTGGCATTCCATTTAACTGTCAAACTCCGGCCGGTGGCAGCCGCACAGCCACAAAGAGATGCCTTAAATGAGAAGAACATGTTTCTACACCGCATTTGAGAAAGTTTGGCTCCGAGCTATGCACTGATTAATATCAGATCTCCCTCACTCGCCTCTTCACAATCTTGTCACATCTGGCTGACAAATCCCCAGGAGCTTATCCACTGCCGGGCAGCGGGTGGGGATGAGGGGTTCCGGGCGGCGTGGCCCCTGGGGACAGCGGGAACCCCGCAGCGGCTTCGCCAGCGCACCCCGCTCGCCACCGGGAACCGACGCGGCGCTGCCCTAGCGCGGGCGCCGCGTTCTCCGTCCCTAGAGCCGCCGCGTCCACTCGCTGCTCCCGCCGAGGGTCCCTCCGGGTCCCCCGCAAGTAAACCAACCCCACAGGCGCGGGGCTCTCGAAGTTGACTTGCGAGTCTGCACCCTGACGCGCCCCCACGACTCCCTGCGCGTTCGAAGGACGGGGAACCCCTCGCCGTCCCGGGACGCTGGGGACCCTCCCCACGGCTGTCGGCGCGGTGGGTCCGCAGGCGTCGCCTGCAGTCGCCACTGGCTGCGCTTCGGTCTTTTCCAAATCAAGAATTTGTTTCCCCGCCGCACCGCTCGCCGGCCCGCGACCTTTCCTCGCGGGATGACCGAAGGTCACCCCAAGTCGGCTCCCAGCCGAGCCAAAGCCCGGGAGAGAAGCAGTCGCGCTGCCCACGGCGGAGCCAGAACTCCGAGGTCCAAGCAAACGGGCTCCGGTAGCTCCAGGGTCGAGGTGGCGAGGACCACCGTGCCCGCGCCCGGGCGGTCGTCCGGGTTGCCGGAGGCGGCGGGGCCGAGGCCAAGCGCGTGGCCACGCGGCCCGGCGTGCGGCAGCCAGGAGCCACGCCGCGCGCCCTGCGCCGGCCCACGCCCTCGGCCCGCCGCGCAGGTGACCCTTGGGGTCCGCCGCGCGCCCTCCGCCCGCGCCGCGCCCGCGTCTTACCTCGGCCATCCTGCGGCCGCCGCCCCGCCGGCTCTCCCGGCGCGTATCCCCGGCCCGGGCCGCCCCGCGTCCGCCCCGGCTCGGCGGACGCCGCCGCATCCAAGCTCCCGCCCGCCGTCGGGGGCCCGCCGCGGCCAAGTGGGCGGCTCCCGCGGCGCCCCGGCCGCGCCGCGCCGCGCCCCGCGTGTGCCCGCACGCCCGCCCCTGCGCCCCGGGGGAGTGGGCCCCTGCGCCCCGCCCCGTCCCGCCCCCTGCCCGGGGCTGCGGGCCGCGGGGGCTGCTCCGCGCGGACCGGGCCCAGCGCTGAGTCGCTGCAGCTGAGGCCAGGCGCGCTGCCCCCGCGCGCAGAGACCTGGCTGGCCGCGGGCGCGGAGGTGTCTGCTCCCGCCGGGCTTGAAGGCACTTGTTGGTGAAAAAGACAGACGTGTCGGTGTTTGCCCCTGCCTAGGAAGGGCCAGAAATGGTCTCTGCAATTTCTCTGGCTCTGCTCTCAGGGGCCAAGACTGTCTCCCCAACTTAGGCAGGGGCGCCTGGGGTCCCATCATGGTTCAGGTAGAAGTGACCGCCCCAGTCACTATCAGAAACTTCATTGTTAGAGGTGTGGGGATTTGTCTCGGGACAGCGAGGCTTTCTGAAGACCGACACTCCTCTCCCTCTAGCAGTTGACGTGCAGAGTAACCACGTTAACACTTCCCAGGGCAGGTGACTTTGCTCCTGACCTCAGCTGTAACGCGGGATTTGATGTCTGCCTCTTGCCAAGTCAGGCTCAGGACGGGATGCAATGAAGTGTACCTGGTTCCTATGAGCAGATGGGGAGGGGCCCCCAGGACAAGGAGTCCTTCTGCCCTAGGAGCAGGCAGAGATGGCCCACAGCTGCTGGAGCAGGATCAGTCGTTCCTTCAGCTCTGGGGCAAGGACAACACCCGAACCTGAAGCCTCTCTGATCTTCTCTGTATTCTTTTTGATTTCTCCCAAGTGGACTCGCTAACAGTGTCTTCGACTTGGGGTTGCAGGTCCTGTTTCTTCCTCTCTTGATTTGTTGCACCTGTCTTGCTGCTGATAGGTATCCTTGAAAAGGCAGAGAAGCCCTCTCGAGTCCGAGATGAAAGTCATCAGTGAAGTGAATTGCAGACAGTTGGACAGAAGGTGCCTGATTCTGGTTGTAGTTCTGGTTCTGATAGCGCATGCTGAGGGGAAAAGGAGGGAGCAGGACAAAGAGGAAGAAAGTATGGATGTTTGGGTTTCTTGGGATCCAGAAGCTGGACAGGCATGTCCAGTATTCTGGCCAGAAGAGTGTCTTGGGTCTGCATAATAAAGCCTTGCTCTGCAGACATGAAGTTGCCTGGTCTCATGTGATGAGCCTTGCCCTGTGAGGGGTAATTTTTTTTTTAATACAGCTGATTTCATGATAAAAGTCTTGATTTATTAATTCCCAAGCTAAGCTGCTTAGCTTAGTCTTTTGTGTCTCCTCCACTCCACCCCACTATAGCATTTAGGCTTTTGTCCCAACATTTCCTTTATAAAGGAGTGCTGCCCTCTCCGGGAGCATTCCCTGACCACCAAGGCTCCATCTCGTGGACTTTCGCATCCCGCCTAAACACTTGTATTGGTCTTGCTTATGCTTATTGCATTGTGTAGCCTAGTCATGATGCGTTACTGTCTTACCTCCCTTACTCATTACTCATCATGGTGGGTTTGGTGCTGTGAGCGGCAGACAAAGCTCCATTTGGAAGTCAGAGTAACCTGAACATAACTTGTGCTTGGGAATTGGAAACTGAGGGAGGAAGTCAGCTCGCCTGGCCTTTCTTTTCTCATCTATAAAAGCAGGTATAAAACTTGTCTCAGGTCTGGTTGACAGAGCTAAATAAAGTGGTGTTCACTCGCCTTTTTCTTTTATTATACCTCAAACTGATTTTCAGATTCACAAAATTTGTTATAAGAGGAGCCCTTCATTGTAGTATTATAGAACGGCAGCATATGCTTGTTATAAATGTCTCACACTGTCTAAGGCTCTGGCAATGCTCACTTAAAGACCTTTAATTTGGGGCTGGAGAGGTGGCTCAGGGGTTAAGCCTCCGCCTTGCAGACGGAAGGTCCTGAGTTCGGATCCCAGATCCCAGTATAGCCGCCAGGCGGAAGCCGGGGTGGCCTGCGCTTCTGGTCCTGGTAGGGCAGAGCCTGTGAATCCCGGGACAGAAGGAGGTGGAGGCGTCCATGGTGGTTCGCGAATTCGTCCGTGGTTCTACACACACACACACACACACAGAGACGCGTGCGCGCACATACACACGCATATGCACAGTTGAATAAATAATAATAATAATAAAAGTAAAAGATCTTTAATTTGCCCAACTGAAAGTTGTGTTCACTGTAACTGAATATTTGTTTTAATACAACTTTCCACACATATGGGAATCAACTTGTTCAACTTTATATTCTTAATTACTAACAAAATATTTTGGCAATACATGTAGTTTAGACACACAAAGACAGGCCGCTTCTCCCGAAATGTACCACGTTCCCCATACAGGGAATTAGTAGATGAAAATGACTAATCTTCAGGTTCCTCTATAATTGTGTACCTCTTTGCACGTGTGACTTGTGGAATTAGTCGTCATACTTATTCTGCATATCTGATGTATTTCTTTGCCACCCCCTGGAAGCATATAAGCAGAACCTATGACAGAGAAAACAATTGTGAATGTAGAAAGGGATGTAGAGAGTACCCCCTGGGCCATCATGCAGACAATGGTAGTCTTGTTTGGTTTTGGTCAGCGATGGGATCTGGTGCGGCCCTCCTCTTCTCTTGTCCTTAGCATCTTCCTTTGACAAATGAGAGCATCCCTGAGACCCCTACCCTTGTCTCGAATCCCCTTTTCTTTTTGCACTTCAATCTTGCTGTTTTCCTTTTATGTCAAGTTTCTTCTTCTAGCAAGTGATAAAGAGAAAATGTCTTCCTCACTTTTCAAGGGATTTTTAAACAGCAATTATATTTTAAAACATGGCGGGCAAAACCTGAAAAGCCACAAATATGAAGACCCTTGTGACCTAATCTTAAGGAGGCAAGAAGTACCTAGCTCTCTGGGGAGGAGCCTCTGTCTCTGAGGCCTTCCTGGGGAATGTGCTATGATTTCTCCATCCCAGGAATCAGGCTGAGGGGCTGGCTGGCTGAGTTAGGGGAAGCAGGGCAGGTGGGGAATGGTGAGGCAGTGCCTGCCTGCCTCAAGTGGGCAGTTGTTACTCTGCTTGTCATCAGCTGGGAATGTGGGCTCAGTTTTGCCAGATTTCCTAAATTTTCAAGAGAGGCTGGAAGCATTCTGATATTTGAAAGTTGGCAACGAACTCAGATTTCTGATAAATATAGTGTGAGTCAAGCAAAATGTTTGCGAGCTGCAGTTGGCCATTGTACTACTCATTGGTACCCTCTGCCATATGTTGGTGTCATCTAGAGGTCTGGGCGTGTACTACATAGTTGTGCAGTAGATAGAGCACATATTCTTGATGGAGACTCACTCATAGCCAGTTGAGTTCTAATCAGAACTGTCTAAAGCTGCATTGATTTTAGACATAACCTTATATTGGATTCAAGGTCCACAAAAAATTGGAAAGCCTTTCCAATTCGTACATCCTAGAAAACGCTTCCAAATGATCACAGTTCTTTAGGAAAGTGTGTGTATAGCACATGTGTATACATGTATGCATGTGTGTGGTGTGTGTGTGTGTGCGTGTGTATGTGGAGCCCAGAGTCAATGATGGGTCTCCCTCCATTGTTCTTTTTCTTTTTAAGACAGGGTCTGTCATTGAACCTAGCACTCACTGATTGAGTAGACGGGCTGGTCAGGAAGCTCTGGGGATCTGCCAGTCTCCATCTCAGCAGTGCCAAGGCCACAGGCTTCTTCAAGCACAGCTGGCTTTTACTTTACCACCGAGCCATCTCCCCAACTCCAGGAAAGCAATTTTCAGAAGCACTTCCTTCTGGGGTGAGATTGGGGGAACGATATATGAACTTGAAATAAAAACCGTCAAAAAAACACTTTTAATCAAGGCATGATTGTATTAAAAAGAAAAAAAAAAACCCTCCAGACATTTTAGCCAGGAGATTTGGAATAGAAGATGAGAACGATGTATTGCAGGCAGGTGTCAGCAACCTCTTATCCTGAACCCACCAGTGGTCTGGAGGAGAAGGAGCCCGCCCTAGGGCTATTGGCAGGAGGACAGAGGTAGGGCACACAAAAGCTTTGACCCAGAGCGTGGGCAGAGTTTTGGAGCCCTGTGGTGGCCTTCCCTGAGTCGTCCACATTCCTCTGAGGACAGTGTCGGGAAACACCAGGAGGTAAGAGTCACCTCCCAGCCCAGACACAGACACCTGGTGGCGACAGGTCTGGGCACATCTGAAGCTCTGCTCAGCTTTGGAGCCTGACTAAGCAGCACTTGGGCCAAGCAGGCCCCCCCACGTGGCTGCCTGCTGGGGGGCAGGCTGGCCTGCCACAAGCCTAGTGCAGGTGTTGCAACTTCCCCTGGAGCTCTAAGTGCTGTTCGCTGTGAAGAGGAGACAAATTCATTCTGAAGATGGTTTCAGTGGCAGAGAATTTGCTCCTGCCCCTCTACCTCTCACACAAGGGCTTGGATCGAAAGTACACAGAGTTGAATGTACTGTGCCTGGTACCATGGGTTTTGAAGGCCAAGACTGCCAAGCGTCTAGGAGGCAGAGGAGAGGGTTGTCAGTAAGGAAATAGGATAAACAAAGTAGTGAATTCCAAAGTGAAAATGAATACAGGGCGAATGCTAACTGAATCCCTGAGTGCATCCATCTGCCAGACATGCCACTTAGGAGCACCACTGGCCCTGTTTGCAATCAGAAGAGAAGAATCATTTCTAATATGGACAAAGAATTATGGTAATTCTTTCAAGTGTGACATTTGGGAAAATGTTGAAAATTCATTGATCAGAATTTTGGAATCTATATGGTTAATTTCTTGCTTCCTGTTTAGTTTGCCATTGTGGTGTGTGTGTGTGTATGTGTGTAGGCCAGGGGTTGATGTATATATATTGAGATGGGGTTTCTCACTGAATCTGAAACTCATGATTTGGCTAAACTAAGCTCCAGGGATTTTTCTGTCTCTCTCAACTCCCTACCAGATCCGAAGGGCTGGGGATATAGATATAGATGCATTCGATGCTGCCTTTAATATGTGCACTGGAGATCAAACCCAAGTCTTCATGTTTGTGTGATGGGCACTTTACTGAGTGAGCCATCTCCCTATGCCCTCCCTATGCCCCCATGGCCTTTAAACAGCCATGATGGTAACAAGAAAGCTGTGGCTTGGCTTCCAAACAATTCATTATCATAACCAATGTAGTGGGAGGAAACTACCTCCTCAGGCACTTTATTTAGCATGACGGTGACATCTCTGAACATACAGAGGAAATGTCCAGTTCCTGAAAATTCCTCTGATGGGCACTTTGCAGATAAATTGATGAAATGGGGATAAGTTTTATGAGTACACGACAAGTACTGCTTTCATAGGTGTTGGGAGACTGGTGAACAGATATCAAGAAGTGCTTATGGTGCATCGTTTAAGGTATCTTGGAACATGACATCTTCTGAAAATTTTACAGATCCATTATCCAAGGTGAAGGAGAAGGCATTTGGGCTCCTTAACTGAGCATTAGGTCATGCTGCTTTTGGAAATTAGAATGGAGAAGTTAGGAAAGGTGGACCAGAGGATAGATTTAAATCATGCTCAGTTACTCAAATTATTAAACGAATTTTTTGTGGGTGGGGGGAATCAGTATATTAAGAGGAGAGAAAAATATGAAAGAATAAAACAAAGCAAAAATAGAAGTGCAAAGACATCGTGGTGGTACGTGTCTGTGTTCATAGCATTCAGGAGGCTGATGCAGGAGGATCATGAGTGTAAGACTAGTCTGGGCTACACAGTGAGGATTTACCCAGACAGCTGCAATAATGAGATGCTACCTCTAACAAAACAACAGACATATAAAAAAGCAAGAATAATAAACAAGCTTAGAATTACATTTTTAAAAGTAAAAGCATCCTTAAATGTTTGACTTGACAAATTTAGTGGAAATACTTTTCTCTTCATAGGAGTTATCTCTGAAATGAAACAAGTTAAATAGCAATCTAGAATCTGTGCGTGAGAAAGGATTGTAGCAGGCACTCTGCCCTGATTATCTCCACATTCTCCGTTTTATTCTTTCCCCATTATGTAGGGTCTGTGTTGTTCTTCAATCCCAGTCCATAGTGATTGGTTTAGGAAATCCACACTTAAACCAATCAGTACCAACTGAGTTTTCCTGCCCACAGAAATTGGCTTAATCAGCTTAAAACTCAGAACTTTGGAGAGTTTGAGAGGCCACATTCTTTTTGTGTGTGTGTGTCATGGGTGGAAGAAGGAGAATACATGACCCCTGCAGTTCCTGGCATTCGTCTTGCGAACAATAAAGGAAAATCAGTCTGGGAATGGAGCTGACACGAGGAGATGAGTATTGCTGAGAGAATTGAAGGGAAATTCAGCAGAAGGCCTGAGTAAACTGCAGTTTTTGGCCTCTGCAGATGTATGAAAAACCGTTACCTTTGATCACTTAAGCTAATTCTGGGCTAAAGAATAAATGAAATTCCAAATGTTTTCTGTCCTAACAGTTTTCTGTTCAGTGTTTGCGCTCTTGGATGACATTGGTGGCAGAGGATTGGTATCTCTAACACTGAGATCCCTAAAACCTATGCCAGGTGAAATGGTTCTAGTCAAAGGTCGCTGATACTCTACGTAGTTACGATTTTCTCCTTAAGCAGAAGTATAAATAAATATTCTGGAAACGCACTAACCTGTTGACCTCATATTTTAATTTTCACAAGAGGTGTTTCTTCATTATATTTTGAAATTGTGACAGACAGGGATTGTTGAGTTTTCTATATAAGCACAGTGCTTTTCTGTACATAGTAGGTACTTCATAAAGATGAGCTTTATCTGTACATGTACAAATGAAAAGACTTAAACACACATTCCTGACTTGTAGCCTCTTAAAATTACCTTCTTATAAATTGCATAATGGAAGACTTCAAAAAATGTAATTGCTAACTACACTTGGAAATCCACTTGTCAAACTGTGGCTCTAACACCATGTCTCCAACACCAAATCAGTTTTGATACCGACATTTCCCAGAGGTGTGGCTTTTAATCCTCAAATTACAACACAAGTTTTAACAGGCCAGCTTTGTCTGTCACCAGGAGTTTTGTAATTAACAAAATGGTGTAGCACTAATGGTTTATCAAAAGTAAGCAAGTAAGAGACATAATACAGGAAGCAGATCTGGCATGCTCATTGAAGGAATTCATCTAAGGAGCAGCCCCATTCTCTATTATACTTTAGATCTTGTGTACGAACAAGTCAGGTTGCCAGAAACACGTCGGGGTCATTTTCACTGCCTTGGATATTTTGCAACAGCCTTTGCTACAACTTCTTTAATAAAAGTTAGTGGTTTTCTTAGGAGTCTGAAACAGGACACATTAACAGCCAGTGAGTAACCTGCAAGTAATGCCGTGGTGACAATTTTGCTTTGTTCTGTGGGAAGCCAAGTCAGGACACAGATTGCTCTCCATGAATGTTGGGAAAGAAAGGTTCGCACACGCAAAGCAGGGAGTTGTTCTCTTTATATGTGGGAGCTGCCAAGTCTTAAATACTAAAACATGTAGGTGGACTTCAGTAAAGAGAAGGTACTGAGGTTTCAACGATTACTTGATAGGAGACAAGACGAAAGAGGAACTGGGTGATTTGACGTAGATGTAAGTTTGGCCCTGCGAGGATAAGCTTCTTCAGAACCTTTTTGTCCTCAGATCCCGACCGAAGAGATCCTGCAGTCCTCAGGCTGGCATTTCTACAGAGCGGGCTTTCTGCCTGAACCTCTCCTCTCACTTTCTCTCATCAGGACACCGCTAATGGATTACAGATGCCCCGTTTGGTTAGAAGCACATTTCGGATACATCTGCCCTTCTTGCTTTTATGCAAAAAACACCTGCAAATCTTTATCTTTGGTTAGATTTACCACACATTTGAAGCTTTGAAATTTCGGTCCAGTGGGAAAGAAGAACATGTCACCACCAACCCTCCCCCCTTCTGAAGTCAAATTCCATCGCTTGACAATAGCCTTTGGGGGAGAGGTTTTCATTTTTCTTTAAGGATGTTAATCAGTAAGACTTTAACAGCCTCAGACCTATACAACGGGAAGCTAATTATTTTCTTTAATCCTGGAGCTTGTGAAAAAAATCTGTAGTGACTCTTGAGTAGACAGGTAGTGTGTGTGTGTGTGTGTGTGTGTGTGTGTGTGTGTGTGCGCGCGCGCGCGTGCATGTTCACACTCCTGATCCAGGTCTTAACAAAGAAATGGAAACCACAGCACCAGGCACCGAAAGAACAATGCAGTGCTGGTAGTCTGGCAAAGGATATGGTTACCCAGGACCAGCTTCCTTGAGTGTGCCTTGAAAATACACGTAGGATATTCTAATAAGTGAGTAAATCCTCTAGGCCTTAATGAGAATTTGAACCACTCCCTTTATTCATTCAACTTTAGGGTATATTTCATCCCATCATCCCAAGAATGACAAATGCCACTTAAATAGTTGTGAAATAATAAAATAATGAGCTGCCTCTGGGAATGTGGAGAAGGAAATCCCACTTGGTGTGGTTTTGTGAGGAAGCAGGAAGTTTTGACTAGCCTTGCACCTTTCAGAAATACATCTAATCATTTGGGGACCTTAATAATCTCATCTGGAAAATGAGAGACAGATTGAAGTTTTTTTATTATTATTATTCCACAAATAAGTATGGAGTGTCTTCAGTGTGTGTTAAATCACACAGCAGGCCCAGCCCTTGTACTTAGGTACAACCCTTTAGTGGTACTGTAAATTCCCAGTAAATTCCCTACCATGCCAACTTGGGAACTGGCTTGGAGCTTTGCACTCTATCACAACCTTCATTGATATTCCAAAGGTTAGCATATAATTCTTTGTTGTACCCCTTTCATTTTTCTTTTCCCAATCCACACATTCACTCTTCATTATCTTTTGAACCTGCAGACATTCTTCCCTTACTTTATCTGTGTTGCCTTCTGTCTCCTCTTATCTCTCTTACCTATAGAGTCAGGACCCTGTTTCTATTTGTCTGTCTGTCTGTTTGTCTGGCCCAGTCAGGGTCTTCCCATATAGCCTGGAACTTGTGATCTTTCTGTTCCCACTTCCTGAGTGTTGGGGTAATAAGTGTGAGCAGCCACACCTGGCTTCAGGACCCTGTTTGTATCATTCAAATGACCATGTCCTGTAGCCAGTGGGTTTTTGGTATAACTGCCTTTCTGCAGGACCCACCAAATAAGTTGTAAATGTGGACCAGTACTATAATCAGCCCCCTGAACTGAGTGTCGATAGAGAGACAGAATAATAACAGAATCATTACTACAAGTTCTGCCCATTTCCATGTTTCCAGGGCCATTGTCTTCTCTCTGCAGTAATTCAGCCCAAGGACATGCAAACCCATTTTAAATCTTCCTTCTTCATTGGGCTCAGGGATATACTGTTCTTCCTCCTCCTCCCATTAAGCACTCTCTTTGGGCCCATTCCTAGCAATAACCTGTCTTTATTCCATTTTCAGCATCTCCTTTTCAATCAGTTCCTTTAGGCTTAGCCTATAAACTTTTTAACTATCTCAATTTTAAGGGAATCCCTTTGTAATAGCCTATATATTGACTAGCACCCTTTTTCTTTTTCTTTTAGCTATGTATTTTTAACTGGTTTATTTTTTATAAGTTTTTTTGAGTTTCATACATAAATATAAGGATTTTTATATCATTTCACTCCTTATTATCCAATCTTGTCCTCTGCCTTTTTCCTACTGCAAACCTTCTTTTTCCCACCACTCATCCTCCTAATTTCATGTCTTTCTGGGTGTGTGTTCTGAATGTCATCTGGGTTACCTTTAAGGCATGTCCCTTAGCAGTTGCCGATACATTGATCATGTATTAGTGTGTACACCATTGAGGAAAGTAGCTCCCCCACTTCCAGTATTTCCCCTCAGGAGTCTCTCAGCGAGCTGAGCAGCTTCTTGAGATCTTTCCCTTTCTGTAGGCATGCCTCTCTTGATTCTCTTAGTATTCATACCTTCGAGTATGACTCCTGCATGGACTCCAGACTTGACCATGTAATTTGCTTTGACTAAAAGGTTGTTAGCAGTTGTGATAAAAGTAGAGTCTTGGTAAGTGCTTATACACAATTTTTCTCACTTAGAGCATTCCTGTTTGGAGAAGCCAAAAGAGAGAGAAAGAGAGAGAGAGAGAGAGAGAGAGAGAGAGAGAAAGTCCCAACCTGGTCAGCCACATGGCCTGATAGCTAAAAGTATACATAAGAGTGACCTGATATACCAGCTGATAACTACTAATTCATAGGCTATTGCAAAATAATAGTGCATTCTTTTAAGCCATAAGCTTCAGAATGATTTATAGCTGATAACCAAAACAACCTTTAAAGCAAAAGGAAAGCAAAACTCCCTTAATCTCCATTCTCTCCTCTCTCTTTCTTCTTGTCCAAACCATCTGAAGTAGTCCACACTTGCTATAAAGATTCCTCAGTATCTAATCGAATGGGTGTTCTTCAGTGCAGGCCTTCTCTTGTATAACAGTCTCACAGTCTCTTGTACTTCTGATCCCTGGGACTTCCCATGTTTCCTGGTTCTCCTCATTCCTCTCTCACCAGATACTTCCCATTTCCTTGCCTCTGCCTGCCCTTTTCATATCCTCAGGGTTTGTCCTTAGCCAGCTGCTTTTATTATTATTTTTTATTTCACACCCTGGCTGTATGATTTCAACCATAACCATAGGCTGCTGCTGATCCCTAAGTCCATGTGCTAGATGTTAGTTTAGACCCTCTGAACACAGTATGAAAAACACCCATACACCTAAACCTGTAGACCAATAAGCATGTAATAGTTTTGTGTAAGCACCAAACCATTTCCTATTTCCTAGGCTCCTAGCCTTAGGCCCTCTGCCCAGAAGTACTTCACCTGCTGCACATTGTTCTGACACCTCACTTTTCTTTAAACTTTATTTATTATTTATTTTGTGTGTGTGTGTGTGTGTGTGTGTGTGTGTGTGTGTGTGTGTGTGTATCAGAGGGCACTATGTGTCCCTGTGGAGGACCAAGAGTGACTTGGAGAATCATGCTGGATTGCTTCTACCTTTTTGCTATGCTCTGGTATTTCCCAGGCTCCACCCACCAGGGCCAGAAGTGCAGGCTAGCACCATGTCAGCCTGGCATTTTGATGTGGGACTTGTGATCCAAATCCACATGCTTATAAGGCAGGGTCTTAACCCCTGAGCCATCTCTCCAGCCCACACCTCACTTTTCAAACACATTTGTCTTCCGGTGTCTTTGTTGAGCATCTTGTTTTCTCTTCTTGTGATAGACTAAGCATCCTCCTCTGGTGGCTGCGCTCATGGCTGTGTTCTGACTAGATTTCCTTTGTGCCTAACACATTGTACTGTTCTCTAATGTGTTGTTCCCTACTAGACTCTGAGCTTCTTAAGCATGAAGACCATGTCTTGCTGATCTAATATCTCTGAAGAGTTTAAGCACAGGGCTTAGTGTACCATCTGTGCCTGGTATTAGGTATTCAACAAAGGATTGTTGAAGGGCTGAATTACAGATTTCTCCTCTTAAGGTCCTGTGGAAGGAACTCCATCCCAGTTGAGAGTTTTCATATCTATATTTTTAAAGGCAAATTAGCTTATTGTGTGCATGTAAATTAGAGAAGTTTGGAGTATGGATATGTTTGACTTGTAAAATCAACTAGGGCATCTTGGGGAGATAGGTTAGTGGGTAAAGTGCTTGCTGTGTAAGCACAAGGACCTGAGTTTAGATACCTAGCATCCATGTAAAAACTAGACACAGTAGCATGTACCTATAACCCCAATGCTAAAATAAGTGGGGGTAGAGACAAGCATATTCTGGGGATTCACTGGCCAGTCAGTCTACTAGAAATGGTAAGCTCCAGGTATAGTGAGCAACTCTGTCTTCAAAAAAGTAAGGTGGAGAATGATAAAGGAAGATCCAGTGTTATTTACCTTTGGCCTCCATATGCACAGGCATGAGGCTATATTGTACGTACTTCCTAACTCTATTTTGATACACATTTAAACTGTCCCAACCTGACAGTGAATATATATCTTCCCTGCTGTAGGTGTGTGTGTGTGTGTGTGTGTGTGTGTGTGTGTGTGTGTGTGTGTGTGTAGGATTAAGGATTGGGAGCCTTAGAAGACTTTCAGGAGGATTGGTACTGATACGTGTATAGTTAAAACACAAGGTGCTAAAAATACTCTGGTAGGTAAAGTTGCATGGATTAAAACATTTTTCCTGTACTTCTGTTTTGTAATTGTTTGTTGATATTCTTCAGATTGAAGCAGTCTTGTTTGCCATAATGATCTCAATGGACACTCAATAGGTATCTGTTCACTAAGTAAGTAAATACTGTTGGATTCTCTCTTTTGAAATGCATTTGGAATTCCTTGTTTTCTACAGTGGCACCTGATCTATTTGCTACACTTGCTTTGACTTCAGAGATTTCATTAGGATGTATTTTCAGTGTCTCTTTCCTACTTTTGTACTGACAAAAGTATATTCTGTTTACTTTTAGCCATTTAGAAGCTTGTCACCATGTTGTTAAAGTGATAATTTCCTTAAAAACATTTTAAAACTTTTTTGTTCTGTAATCAAAACTGATGTGTTTTGACTTGATCTCATGGTAAAAGTTATTTATATACTGTAATCAGATAGCAGGTATCTTATTTGCAAATTTCCATCTCATAAATTACCCTAAAGTTGAGTGGTATAAAACAGTGGATGTTCATTGTGCTCTAGGACTTAGCTGGGTCTGGTGGCTCAGGGTCACTACTAAGTGTGCAATCAAAGTGTTGGCTGGAGTTGCAGCTTCTCAAGCTTCAACTACAGGAGGATTTGCTTCCAAGTTCACTCATGTGACTATTGGCAGGCAACAGGTCTTGGCCAACTATTGACCAGAGATGCCTGTTTCTTGCCACATGTGTTTATCCACAGGGAAACTCCAATATGGCAGTGCTTAAAGCCCACAATGGAGGAAGAGAAAGCAAGAGATGGGAAAAAAGAGAATAGTTTTGTAACCTCATTTTAGATATTCTACCACCTTGGATATATTTTATTTGTTAGAAGAGAGTGAAGGTCCATCCTACTTTGAGAGGAAAACAGCATGAAGAAGGGGTCATGGGGAGTTGCCATATTGGATGCTGCCTATTATAATAGAAAAATTCTTTTTTGTTACTTCAAAGTAGTTTGCCCTCTTGTTCCAATGTCTGTCTTATTTATTCAGATATCAATAATACTTTTTACTTTAAGACCTAATGTAGTCCACTTAAATCAATTTCAGTGATAATCACTATTTCTTTTCAATTTTAACTTTCCATTAGTTCTTTTAAAAATTCTTTTTTTAAATACAGATTATTTCTTTCTTTTAAAATTGTAAACTATATATTAGTATGAGACAAGGAAAAGCAATAACCCCAAATCTGAAGAGATGAACCATAGATTATCTGTCAGACAGCCGATCACTTGGAAAGTTATCTGAACATGCATGCACACAAAATTTCTTACAAGTAGAACTCTGAACTAGATAATAATCACCTTCCATGCAACAGTGTATAGTCTGTTATTCAAGTTCAAATTTAGAGATGGTTACTGGAAAATTTATGCTATTTTAGTGAACAGTCTCGGTGTAGACACACATGGTATGCAAATTTTCTTATTTCTGCAGAAGCTGGGATGATGTATAACTATGATCAGAAAAAAATGGTTACATAAACGAAACACAAATTCTAATGGTAATTGTTGCAGTCACTATGCATTTTTGCCCCAATAAATTCACAACAAAATGGCTTAAGGGAACAAGGAGTTTTTATTTTGGCTTACAGTTGTCCAAGTACAGTCCCTTATCCAGCTTAGCAGGAGAGTCACCCCAAAACAAGGGCCAAGGGAACTGACCATACCATATCTACATATCAGTTGAGAGAGGAACAATTCCTACTTGCTAGACCAGCATGTTTTGCCAAGCATACAGAGATATGCAAATTGTCTCAAACAGTTCACTGCATTTTATCCACCAGCCCAGGTAGTTCTTTTAAAAATTCTAAGCATACTAATTTTAATACTCTTGGAAAGACTTTCTGAGAAGATTTCACTGAAATTGTTACTGTTTTCAGTCTCTGGGAATTTTAGAATATTGCTTTTATATATATCAACAAGCCATGACTTGGTGGTTGCATCTACATTTTAGTAATCTGATAAAGACATTTTTTTTCTCTTTTAACCTTGGTAGTTTCAGAAGAGATGTATGAAGCAAGCCTAATTTCTTTTTTTTATTATTAATACATTTTTATTATGATTTCAGGTCATACAAACTTAATAGGTACACCAGTTCCCTCCCTCCTTCCTCCTCCCCCGTACCCCCTGCTCCCCCTCTCCACCCTCCTCCCTCCCCATCCCCCAGTGCCTCCCGCCCCAATTCCCAGAGAGTCCTTTCTTGTGCATGCCTGATTTTCCTCTGGGCCCTCCTCTCCAATGACGTACAAGGACCCAGTGGCCTTTCCCTGAACCCTTTCCCGTGGTCCCCTTAGGTATAGGAACACTGCTGTAAGCCTAATTTCTTTTTAAAGGAAGGGTTCCCCTACGAAGCCCAGACTGTCCTCAAATCACAATTTTCCTTACTCAACTCCTCAAATGCTGGTTCTCTAGGTATATGGCACCAAACTGGAATAGCAATCTTAATTTTAATTGAGTGGGATATCTCTCTTCTCAACTTATTATCAATTCATAAGTTAATTTTTTCCTTTAAGGTTTTAGAATACACAAGAGGGGGCTGGAGAGATGACTCAGGAGTTGTGATTGCCTTGCAAGCAGAAGGAGCTGAGTTCAAATCCCAAACTCCATGTTAAAAAAAAAAGCCAGGTGGAAATGGTGGCAGCCTGCACTTCCTGCTCTGGAAAGTGGAGTCTGGGAAATCCCAGAGTGAAGCAAAAAGGAGGTAAAAGCAATCCAGAATGATTCCTGAAGTCACCCTTGCACTTCTATGGGGACATACACACACATGCAAGATAAATTTTAAAAAATTTAAAAAGAATACACAAGGATTTATATTAATAGTGTTTTCTTTCTATTGATCACATGTGGTATACAGTGGTTTTGATTGCTAATATCAGATTCTTCCTACCTGTTGCCCCAAACATAAAGAATTTTACTATACTCAGCTCTCAGAAGGAACCATATGTTCTTTCTTTATTAGGAATATTTATTCTCAGATTGTATTTCAGGCCATTCCTGCTCTTCCCATCTATTATCTTCTTTTTCCTACTTTCAGATATTTTATTTACTTATTTTACATTTAGTAAGTCATTCTTGACACTGTCATTCATTCAGATGAATAGATTTTCTGGTAGTTTTTGTTTGGCTTTTAATAAAGACTCATCTTCAACTCTTAAGGATATAATTTTGTTGCATCCCCCTTTTATGCTGACCTGCTCATTGACTGATGTGATGGATTCCCTTATCTCACTGGAAATATAAAACAGAGCTGTCTTTAAATTAACTTACATGGAAAGAAAGCTATCCTTTGGGAAAAATCTTACATACTTTTTAGTATTTCAATTTTTTTCTGTAAGTTTTGTGTTCCCTCTGTTTTTGAGTTTGAAACCTCCCTTCTCCTCATTTTATTGTACTCAGACTTACTGTGTTTTGTCTGGAAGACCTGAGGGATTGGATTGCTTAAAAATCCCACATCCCATGATTCATTCGAACATGGAGAGTTCTCCCTGGGACTAATGCCAAAGGTTCAATCAAAAGCTGCCAACGACTCCCTTAGGAAGTTCCTGGATCTGAGAATGAAAGATAGACCAGGAATAGCTGCAGGTTAGCGAATCTAAATCTTTCTTGGAATAAGACTCGAGTATAAATCAATCAATAGGTGCAAGTCACTCATCTCTCTGCTGCTGAATGGCTGAGCAAAGAGAATCTAGAGACAACCAGTTTTTTTTTTTTTAAATCAAATGCTGGTGAATTATTTCTTCGTTCTGGCTTATGTTTGGACATTTTCTCCATCTCTTATGCTTCTTCAAGTAACTTCTGGTCTGAATTTATAGTCAATATTTAATCTATCCACTTATTTCCCCTAATTTGGGGCTGTCTTTCTTCACATCCTATTGCATCCTGGTGGTTCATTTTTTTCTTCTTGCTGAAGTAAATCCTTTGGTAGTCTTTCCAGTGAGGATCTGTGAAATTACAAATACCCTTAGATATCATAAATCTGAAAAGGCCTTGATTTTTCTCTCAACACCGGTGAGGTTTAGTTTGTGTGAAGAATTCTAAACTGACATTTTATTTCTTTCAGCATATTGATAATATTTTATGAGAAGTTGTCTGGTTCCTAGTATTGTTGATGAATGGTCTGTAATTGATCTAACCCTCATTCTATTGTCAGTAATCTGTGTTTTCTCTTACATGGCTTTTTTCTATATCTTGATTTTATGAAGTTTCATAGAACATATCTAGGAATAATTTGTTCTCTGTTATTCTATTCAGCATTTTGTCACTTCCTTTCAATATGAGAAAAAGTCTAATTTACATGTTTGTTTGTTGTTCACCTTCATTTCCCCCATCTTGTTAGTCCAGCTGCTCTTAGATTTATGCCCGAACCAGTATCTCTACTATATGAGCTTCTGAACAGATCTTGGTTCTGTATGCTGGGTTTTAAAAACATTTTTCTGTTCTATGTAAGTCTCTGCTTTTTTTTTCCAATTTGCTACTTTTCTTTATATGTCCAGTATAGAGGGTTTTTTTTTTTTGCATTAATGAGTATGTTTTTTAATTTCTAAGTTTTATTATAAATTACTTTCCATATTCCTTTGTTATCATTTCTGCCTGCTTTCTGTTCATAACTTTCTATTCTTTCATGAATGTTATTTCCTCATTATTTCTTTGAAGATCCTAAAGCAGCTATTTTATTGCCATTTTTTTAAGGAAACTCAAATGATTGGAATTTCATCTAGAATGAATTAATCTACTGATATTGATTTCTAACTTCATGATAATGGAGGCCAGACCCAAGACCACAGGTAAAAGTGGTTTATTTGGGCTCCTCTATCCACTAGTGAAGTTGCTTGACATGTTCCTAGTCCAGCGCCTAAGCTAAGTCCTCCCATTTCTTAGTGTTTGTCTCTGTACTACTCTGGGACGGTAGCAGCTGTGGACTCTCATTTCTTATGGGATAAATCTTGAACACATCAACTTTGCTTCCTAACGTTGTTTTTCTGTTAGTTTTCTAGTATGGTCTTTATTTTTCTTCATGAGCATGACTACATATTAGCAGTGTCCCATTTTAGATTGTATCTTTCACTGCTATGTGTATAGAGGCAAAGAGGGGCTCTGAGTATGAGCTTAGCTCAGTTTTGACAGTAAGTCCTACTTCCACATGTATAATTAATTCTGGAGATGAAGTATCCATTTCAAAACTGTCTTCAGTGTCTAAATTTCAATAAGATATTCTGATTTCTAATAGCAAATTAAAAATCCATTCTCTACTTAACGATATATGATTTATGCTCCTGTGAGTAGCATCAAAGGCAACCTAGATGAAATTCAATGAGGTACACACAAATAAAAAGATATGAATGTAGGAGAGGGACTGGTAGGGAAAAAGAAGGGTTATAATAGAAAAAGGAGAGGTGATAGCATTGTGGAATAAGTGATGAATACAACATAAATTTATAGTATTTATGTGTGAAACTCTAAAACAGAAATAAAAAAGAATTAAATAAAAATCCACTCTCGACAAGCATTAAACTTGATTATTTAAGTTTGAAGTCTTATTACCTATATTGAAATTAGCATATTATATATATACACACACACACACAAACACACACACACACACTCCCATCTTCTACATAAACTAACGTGGATAGTGGATCTCTGAGTATAGATATATGACAATGGATATGGCCATGATACTGAACAGTTCCTGTTAGATTATTTGTAGCTCACAGTTGTTCTTCATACATACATAATTTGGTTGAATCTCTCAGGCAGAGATATTCATTGATTGCTTTGCTCCTGGCCCTATACAGTGCTAGAGTCTGGAGCCAATCAAGTGTGCTAGACATAGGTCAGTAGAGGCCCCTGTATACCCAAACAGGCTCTGGATCTCAGTGAATACTTGTTATTCTGATAAGGTCATATAATTACTTCTGTGTCATTGCCAGAAAGAAATGGTATGTAGGGAGATGATGTCCATGCTGGTAATCAGAGGATGGCCACTCAGATGCTGTCCTTTCTTTCCCATAGTTACCAAGGTGCCTTTGCAATCTCTCTTGTTGCTTTTGCTCACCCCAAGCTGTATTGTATATGTGCTTGTGCAGTGTGCATATGCATATGTGGATGTCTGTGTCCTCTCCCATTATTTAAGACCTTGCAGCTACAATATAAAAAGTTTTCCAAGAGCTGTCTTAGACCTCTGTCCTTTGCTCTTGGGGAAAGGCTCCTGTCCGGGGCTTAATAGGAGGTGCTTAGAGTACAGATTTTCAAGGCATTGAGAAAGAGCTCATGGCTCACTTTAGGAGCTAAACATCTGCTCTACAGGACAACAAAGCTGAGAGGCAGAGAACACAGAATAGCATTCTATTGTGTATTCGTATTGTATCGTGCAGCCTCAAACTTGCAGTCTTTCTGCCTACTCACGAAGCTGTTTGGCTTTAAAAGCCTCTAATTAATATCACGCAGCCAAGAAGACTGGTGTAAGCCACCAACCTAAGCATATTCTGAGGTAGATCATGCTACAGAGTGAAATGCAACTGAGAAAATATGGCCAGAAGACTAGTTCTTTTACAATACTATTCCGTTTTCTACTTTGATAATTTAAATCGAGAAGAGTCAGATCTAGCCATAAATGCCTACCATAATACTCGAATTCTGTAAGTTCAAAAGACAAAATGAGATTGGGCTGGTCCCCCTAAATTCTGTTTCCTATTAATGTGTGTGTGTGTGTGTGTGTGTGTGTGTGTGTGTGTGGGTGGGTGGGTGGGTGGGTGCATGCACAAAAGTAGACTTCAGGTGCCTTCCTCTATTGCTCTTCAATAATGTTGTTGATAATGATGTTTCTATTACTGTTTGGGACAGAATCTCTCACTAAACCTGGAGTTTACTGTTTCAGCTAGGTTGGCTGCCTAGTAATCCTCATCGATCATGCTGTACTGGGGTTTCAGGCACGCACTGCCATGCATAGCTTTTCACATGGATACCGAGGGATCTGAACTCGATTTCTCATGCTTGCTCAGCAGCACTTTACGCACTGAGCCACCTGCACCTTCCCAACCCCTCCTATTAACTGTTGTTTCCTATTTTGCTAATCTTGCTACATTGGAGTTTTGTCAAGAGACGCTTTCAATGCTTGTCTCTATTATAAGAGTGCACTCTGGTATTTTATTTAGTTCTATTCTAGCCTGGCTTGCCTATTGAAGTTCTTTTCTTTGAAAATATTAACAGGGCTGGTAATACAAACCTGCAATCCTAGTTACTGGAGAAGCTGAGGCAGGAGGATTCTAAGCTCAAGGTCTGTCTGGGGCACAGAGTGAGCTTAAGGCCATCCTGGTGAACTTAGTGGGACCCCCTGTCTCCAAATAAACTGCAAGGAAAAGACCGAGACTGTAACTCAGTGATAGAATACTTGCCTAGCATGTTCAATGTCCTATGTTCAATCCTTAGCACTGAAAAAAAAAGAGTCTTCAAAAAGCAATCAACAGATGGATACATGCGATAGCTGCAATGGAATAGCAATCTGGCTCAAAAGGGAGGGAAATCCTGTTTCATGTTAAATGTAGGTACCTTAGAGGACATTATATTAGGTGAAATAAGTCACTCACCAAAAAGACAAACATTGCATGAGTCCAATTGGCAGCTGAATTCACAGGGATAGTACAGAATGGTGGTTGCCATTTTGGAAAATGGGAAGATGGGAAAATGAGGGGTTGCTTAATGGGTCTAGATGAAAGCGTTGTGGAGGCTGGTTGCACAACAGGGTTGAACACATCAACTCCTACTGAACTGTACATTCAGAAACAGTTAAGATAGGATACACCTCAAGCATTTTACCACAACTAAAAAACAACCCTGAAATAACACAAAGGCATATTATGGCAAAGCCAGGACTAAAGGACAGCGGGGGTAAAAGGGCTCGGGACTGCAAGAGGAGCAAATAGGTTACAGGGCCACTGTCCAGCCCTTTTCAAATCCTGTGCAGGTGATTGCGGCTAAACAGCTTCCTGCTTTCAGTCTCTTTCCACCTACACATTGATGCCAGATTGATTTTTTTTTTCCTCACAGCACCACCTGGATCATGTCACCCTCCCACCTTCCTGGCTAATCCTTCTGGAGCCCTTTCCACCTGGCCCCACCCTGGCTCTCCAGAGTCACTCTTCAGATACGCCCCCGTGTGAACCCTTACACTGATCCTATCCCTCTATTACTGCTACACTTTGCTTATGTAATATCTTCCTTCAGGAGCACCTTCCCTCTTGTCCCAGGCCCCAGCCCCATTTGTTCCCTGAGATTCTACCTTCCTCTCCTCAGGGACCATGCTATTTCTGGATCCTACAGCACATCATTTCACATTTACTGTCTTTGCCCCTTAGCCTTCACCCCTCTCCTCCCCCAGTACTTGGGAACCTCATCTCTCTTGTGTCTGAGCTCCTAGTGCTTAGTGGCACATCCAAAGGGCTAACAACACTTAACACATACCAGGCATCCTCTAGTAATTATTCCTTATGATCAGTAGCTTATCCTTGGCCAGTGGGAGCTGGCAGACCCAAGGCTGACGTCCACCAGGAAAGAAGTCTGTTTACCCTCAGCACTACTCCCATCCTACTTCCAGCACCATTCTATCTACTTCTGACATTCTTGAGCGGAGCATCTCTCCTGACCAGGCCCTCCAGATGCTTAACAGGATTATGTGCCTAACAGCACAGCCCTCTTATTACAGTGACTCCATCTCACAAAATGCAGAGGTTAGAAAAGGTACAAAGACACATTTTCATTTTTCCCTAAAGACCAAACGTCTGAAACCCACTGCAATGGAATTCTGGGTGGCAGGGGACTAGGTGATAGCCAGATTAGAAACAAAGCAAGTGTTTTAACTCAGGAGAACGGCCGCTCCAAGACCTGGAGTAACAGAGAACCATTCCGTTGGCAAACACAGTCTCTGGGCTGCAGAGGAGTGGAGACAGGAGAGGGAAGGCAGCGCGGGGGTGGGGAAACCCACCTGGATGCCATCAGTCTTGCCAGAGTAAACAGAGCTGACAGGAGTGCTTGCCGGCAGCCTGGTACAGGTTAGGGGGGGGTCACCGAGGCGGCCCGGTGACCTGCCTGCCTTAAGGTAGAGACGCTCTGGAATCTGTCACAGAGGACAGAGCTGAAAGCTCATTCCTCCTGGAATGAACTGGTTTCCTGGCATTCCACACAGTTGGGAGTGCATACACTTTAAAAATGTTCTAAATGTAAATCTGAGCTGAGATCAAATGCACACATTGAAAGCAAAACAAACAAAAAGATCCTTCCCCCCTCCCCCCCAGAAAGACCTGTGTCGTAGATATCACCAGTCATAAGAATAATTTTTAAAACACTCCTCCATTTTCTTGGAACTCGAGGGTTTAGCAGGAGTTTATAGCTGGGTTTATAAGGAGAGAACTGCCACTTAATTATCTAGAACTTTCCAACACAACAGCAGGCTTGTATTCAAGCAAAGGTTCCTTTATGAAATCTCATAATAACATAGGAGATAGAAGTCTTATTTCACAAGAACAAAAATCCCCAACACTCAATTATTCTAAGAATGGGCAAATGTCTAAGTGATAACAGAGGCATATTGAATATACAGCATGAGTCTTCTCCCAAAGTGGGAGAGAAATTTGCAAATAAGAGTTTGGCTAACCAAGACTTTTTTCTTTTTAATCAGAAACCCTGGTTCTGTCTCTCATTTCTTTCTAGGTTGACACCAAGGGCCTCGTGTACATGGATGTGTTTCAGGAGCATATATAGGTTGTCAAACAATGAAAGAGACAACCATAGTTCTCTAGTTCCAAAGACACACACAGGGTATCTTGCAAGGCCCAAGGAAAAAAAAAAAAAACAACCAGTCACCGTCTAAATCTGTCTGTGCTCTCCAAGATGTCCTGCTGATTTGTTATGTGACCTTGGGCAAGTCACTTCACCAGCCCCTGTCTTGTTTCTTCACCTATAAAACAAAGATAGTAAAACGCTGGTGCCTCCCGGGTATTCCTGGCACTAATGAAGGCTCATAAAGTGCTTTGAGATCCTTAGGATGAAAGTCTCTTCAGAATAGTAAAGCTTGGTTATTGTGCTGCAAACACGACATTCCCAGGAAAACCTTGGTCAGACTCTTACCCCACCTCTCAAGGAAGATTTAATAGAGGAGAGTTGTCCTAAGTTCTTAAAGGATGGAGACCTCCATTACAGCTGCAAAATATGCTGCAGTGAACTAGTATATTAAGGGCTATTATCATGAATAATTGAGGCCAAGTTCTCCTTACAGATTAATGAACCATGTGTATGTTGTGATGCAGTGGATTTTCATTGCGGCTTCCCCCCAACTTGCGAGTGTCACAACACCCATTCATTCTCGGCGAATCCTCCAGTTTGCAAAGATTAGCAAGTTTACTACACATAATAGGTTGGCAAAGTAAACTTCTGAGAGCTACTTACATATCTGTTCTAAGAAATAAACCCAATTAGAGGCCTCTTCCCTTCTTAGTAAAGAAAAGAGGTTCATTAATGATAATGAGGGGCTGAGCTACATCAGGCTCTGGGTTTATAATTAATCTTGTACAGGCCTTCCCGCTTGAAAATATTGAAGAATATCAAAGTCATGAGCATGGCCGCAGGCTAAGGCTCATGCACGTGAAAAAGGAAGGGCAGGCTGCTGCGTAGACATTTTGGCTGATCTTGGACACCGCTGCCTCTGATGATGCATTCGCCTTGGAAGGCGTCACCATAATTAGATCAAATGAAAGCCTGCAGATAGCACCAAGATCGAATATTAAAAATCTATGATTTCCATATTCAGTGGCATTTAAGAAGGCATCCACTATATAGGTCAAAGCAAGGAGTTAAAAAGTTACAATTAAGAACTGGGGAGATGGCTTGGGGGGTTAAAGCCTTGCAAATAAAAGGACGGAGTTTGGATCCCAAGTCCTAGGTAAAAATGGTAGTAAAAATACCACCAGATATGGTGGTAGCCTGCAATTCCAGACCAGAAAGGGGGAGCCTGGGAAACCCCAGAATAAAGCAATAAGGAGTTAGAGCAATCCATGATGATTCCCTGAGATCTCCTTTAGGCAGTTTTAGAGCAGGGCCAAGCTGGGAAAATCTCTGAAGGTCTCGGATTTCATGTCTGGAGCCCATGAGTTCTTTTCTAGCTTACTTGCCCCTCATGGATTCCATGTCTGTAGTTGTTGAGTTCTTTTCCAGTTCCCTTGCCCTTTGTGGACTAAATGTCTGTGAGTTCTGATCTTTCTCTCCTCTAATAAAATCTACCTTAATTCTTTTATGCTGCTCTCCCACTTCAGTCTCCAGACACAGGACCACAGCATTTTGGAACAGCCATCAGACAGCTCTCTTGCTCCATGCAGAATCCATAGCCATGATTTCTGTTCTTTCTCTCCTCTAATAAACTCTTCCTTAATCCTCTACACATGTTCTGGTTTCAATCTTCCACTCCCGACCACAAGAACCTGGAGACATAGAAACCCCTCCCCTGCAAAAACCTTTGGGGCTTCATAGGCACACACATAGATACACACACACACACACACACACACACACACACACACACGACTATATCAATACATACACACACATATATATACATACATTTGCAAAAAAAAAGTTACAACTAAGGAATTACTGATACTGATGTGTCTGTATTAATGATTTAGTTTATATGTGTTCCCAGACTACAAGTATCCAAAATGCCACCTTAGTGAGCTTTGTCTTTGAAGCTGGGAAATTTACCTGCAGATGCAGAAAAAAAATAATCAAGGCCATTTGTGTCTCCTCCCATCATACTTTATCACAAGGATTTCAGGATCTGTTTTCCCCTCGGAGATTGAACATTCAAACATTGGGACTACATCTTAGTCCGCTTTATTGTCACAGGGGTGCTGCGAGAAAGCAGTTCCTAATACAAACCAATCAGCTCTAAATCCAAATTTTTACCACCCAGTGTGACAAAGCACTGACCAATCAGAGCAGATGCCTGCGATCAGCTGTGCTCGATCCTGTCCTGGAATTCTGTCCTCCACCCGCTGCT
Organism: Typhlomys cinereus; assembly: GCA_023101885.1. NCBI lineage: Eukaryota > Metazoa > Chordata > Mammalia > Rodentia > Platacanthomyidae > Typhlomys > Typhlomys cinereus. The sequence continues at coordinate 1,311,513 of JALPQD010000476.1, forward strand.
GCTGTGTAACAGATGTGACTTCTTAGTGAGGTGAGTTCGATGGCAGCCTGAGTTGCTGAATGCACATGGGACTTTTATGACCTTAGCACTAGGTGTCATCATTTGCCCTTACTTATATATAATTTATTATTGCTTCTCGGCCTTTTGGCTAAGATCAAGTGTATATATAATTTATTTATTTGTTTAATTTTTAGTGTAGTGCTTGTGCTTGTATAGGCGTGTGAGGGCATGTGTCTGCGCATGTGCGTGGAGGCCAAAGGTAAACACATCAGGTGCCTTTCTTTATCCCAAGGTCTCTTGGTTGAACCTGGAGCTCATCAGTTGGTTAATGGGGAGCCCCCTGTTTCCGCCCCTTCCTCTAGGGCCGCGTTTACAGAGAGGGCTGTGAAGAATGCTTAGCCTTTTTTCTGTGTGGGTGCTGGGTATCTGAACTCAGGCCGTCATGCTTGTGCGGCAAGTGATTTACCCGGTGAGCCATCTCTTCAGTCCCTTCCCACTTATAAAGCAGTATATCTAGTAGCACCGTCTTCACGATGCTGCTGTGAATCTACGAAGAATCCGATGAAGAAGTGCCTGTGTTAATACAATTGGATTGGCTGTGCTTGTAGTCAGATCACCTTTTGTAAGTATTACGAGCTCTGGAAAAGTGGCTCTGACCCCCTCGTTTCAGTGGAGAGGTCATTATCGCTGAACTCATCAGCGATGATTGGGAGAGCTTGGTCTGGAGTCAGAAGCTTGAATGTGAGTCTCGATGAGGTCAGTGGTTCCTCCCTTCAGGTGGTTCAGCAGCAGCAAAGGGAAGCATCTTACTTGGAGATAAGCAGCAGCTGGTGGAACACACTCCTTCATCACAGATCTTCAGCTACTTTGCCTTCTTGACGGTTGTGGTCCTCACATTGGAGGGCACAGTAGAATCATCCCCAGTGGTTTAAAAACTTTCCTTTTTTAAAACCAGGTTGGATCCAGATGAGTTAAATCAGAATCTCTGGGGTAAGAGGGGTTCAATCATGAGTGTTTTCTAAATTTGTCTGCAGGGGTCAGGCCGTGGCTGGGGAGATGGCTCAGCGGTTAGAGCGTTTGCCACACAAGCAGGAGGATTGGAGTTTAAATCTCTACAACCTCATAAATGCTGGGGAGTGTAGCAGTCCACCTGTAATCTGAGCCAGGAAGGTGGAGACCGAGAATTTTCCAGAGCAAAATGGTGATATTGGTGAGTTTGGGGTTTGATTGAGAAGACTTGCATCGCAGAATAAGGTAAAATGTGTCAGGATACATGCATATGTATACACATACCTGCAAAAATATGAATGCCTATATACATGGCTGTATACCACACAAGAGCGAGAAAAGATGCCTTTCATAATTCCACTCGACAGTCAAGTGTGAGGACAGAGAGGACAAGGGACGTAGCACAGATATCCGCAGAGACCAGGCAGCCCATGCGGATGAGCCAGGGCAGGACGACAGGGAGCAGTGAGGACTGTAGTAAGCTGAAAAGCACATGTCCTATCTACGGATTTCCAACTTGTAGAAAATGAATTCACTGTTGAAGCCAAATGAAACACAGCTGTGAGCTGGATTTGGCCCATGGGCCACTGGTTTGCAATCCCTGTCTGTGCTAATATTGCCTGAGAGGTAGGTCAAAGCCCGGGCTCAGGAAGTCCGCTGAAGCTATCGGCTGCTTGCTTCCCAAGGATTTCCCCTACATTCCATTCTCTTTTCCCCAAGAGGCATCTCCCCAGACACTTTTGTTGATTGCCTTTATTTATTTATTTTACACGCTTTTATGTTCCAGGAGTCTCCAAATGCATCTTAGAGGGCCACTGTAGTACGTGCCCTGGAAGGCTGAATTTCAACTTGGCAGAGAGTTCGATGCGGTGATTACTGCTGACTCGGCTCTTGCTGAAGCTATGGTACAAGTCCTGCTGTTTAACGGGAGGAGGAAGTAGATCAGGTCACCCGCTCATTCTTGAAGCAACCTGTCAGATGGTTTTTTGGGAGCGGCGCTCTTTTTCAAGACAGGGAGAGAGTTTTATATTGTACTGAATATTTTAAGTCTCCCTCCTGCCTGCCTGCATGCCATTTGTCCCAAGTGGGGCTCCACTGTTTCCTTGAATGTTCTGTGGGTTCAGGAGTCATTGACTAAACTGGGTGTGGCCTGGACAAGGCTGAACGAGTCCTGTCACATTTTCCTCCCAGCTCATCCCCACCCGCTATTAGTAAGTAATTCCCTTACTGCACCAAGGCCTCAGCAAAGTCCTTGCTGCACGGTCACAGCAGTTGGCATCCGATTTTGTCCCTTGATGAAGGTGACCCAAACTATTTCCTCTTTAGCTCCTTCAGTTCCATAGCTGGAGTAAAGATCCACCCATGTGTAAGAGATGATTTTTTTTTTCTGTCAGAAACTTCCCCATTTTGTATTGAGCTGCTATTTCTTCCTCAACTTTGCTACTTACCTTTATTAAGTGAAATTTACTCAGATGAATGACAGTTGAAAACACATGACTGGGCTGGGGAGATGGCTCAGGGGTTAAGGACTTGATTTCAAAAGCAAAAGGACCTGTATTTGGATCCCAGATCCCATGTAAAAATGCAGAAATGTTGGGGGCCTGCATTCCCGGCCCTGAAAGGTGGAGACTGGGAAACCCCAGAGCAAAACAATAAGGAAGAAAAATAATCTAGGATGATTCCCAAAATTCTCCATAGGTACACACAATCAAGTGTTCTCTAGTATAAACTCACACACACACACACACACACACACACACACACACCTTCACACACTCATACATATATGTGCATACACACAAAAACCCACATGGCTTATCATAATGATAGCTACGTAATAAGTATGTGTGGAATGAATGAATGAATGAATGATGCCTTGTTCTGGACCTTGAGCTGACAGCAAGCAGGGTTTCAGCAGGAGAGAGGAGGACATTCAGTGGAATATTTTGGACAACTGTTCTCATCGTGTCCATCACTAGGAACAAAGATGAACAAGCAAGTTACCAGCCTCAGGGAGCTAGCTCTCTGGATAGTGGGGTGATCCAAGATGCTCACCATGCCAGTGTTCTTAACAAAGGGGTGTATATACAAAGTGCTGTGGGAGCACAAGAAGGAAGTGACTAACTCTGCCTTGGGGCACTGGGAAAGTCTCAGAGAAGCTGGGACATCAGGGCTGGGCTTCACAGACACTCCCTTTCCCAGCATAAGTCTGACTCCAAGTTTGGGGACAACATCTTTCCCAGGTCCTTTTTCTCAGACACCTTCATGAGGACAAAAGAGAGCACCCACAGGCTTTAAACACTGTTCTTCTTCTTTCCTCTTAAAATTACTCTTGTCTTCTTCACACATCTCGTGGGGGACTAAGAATCTCAGGGAAGAGAGAGGACAGAGGCTTACAGATAAAATGGAACAGCATAGGATGAGCTAGGAATGAAAGCGATGTTATACCAAGGCCAGGGGTAGTCGGTGGAAGTCACCGGTTCCACCGATCTGGAGTCTCTTAACCACTGACATTGCTCAGAATTGCTTGTGTGTGGACATAATGATGAGCAGATAGACTTTTAGTTAGTTCTATTATTGTTTTTAAATTCTCTGCTGACAGCAAGATCTCTATTCCTGTTCCCCAGGTGGTCTGCTCCCATGTTTCTTCCCTCGTCATTGAACAAATTAACTTTCCAAAAGTTCCTACAAAGTTGAACATTGAAGGCTGACTTGGGACTAGTGCCAGCTTCTGAATGCAATGTTCACAGCATGCAGCAACCATGGGGCACATTGGAACCTTGATCTCCCAATTCTGAAACCCCCTTTCCATCACACCAAAAACCCAGTAGTTCCCAGCCCTGTCTTGATCTCCAAGTGTGAGCCCATGAGGCAATGGCTTGGGAAACAGGAAAGCGGACCAGGGGTTTAAGGAACCACTCAACTCCAAGAGTAAGAGCAGATTGATTTGAGATGTAGCAGGACCTTTCTCTTCAACCACCTTAACTCTCTAGGAAGGGTAATCCTTGCCCTTCACCAAGGAGTGTTTCCTATTAATAATAATATGGTGTCTGTTTGAATCCAAGAAATAAGAGAGTTGATGCCAATGATATGCTCAAGTCAGAATGCTCAATTTTGAACCTTGTGAATTTGGACAAGTTACTTCATCTCTCTGTGCCTTAATTTTTTATTCTGAGATGAGAATAATAGCAGTGCCTAGTTTATAGGATTGAGATGAGGATTAGATAAATTGTAAGTTACGTGAAATGCTAACTTAAATAGAGCCTGGCAGTAGGATGTGATGAATGAATAGTGTTATTTTTGTGCAAATTGAGTTCTTTTAAGCTGCTCATTTGATATTGTTACTTGCTACTGTGCTTAGTAATTTGAGGTCTCTGGATTCTATACAAGATGTTTAGCCAAACAAAAATCTCACTAGAAGCATCTTTCCATTGAAATTGATAAGCTTCTTCCAGAGCTGAACATATTTGGTTGGCAGAATCATGTGCTATCACATTAAGAAAATAATGCCGGAATAGAACATGGGGTGGCCCTGTAACCATCGCCACTTTGTTCTGTGGTTAATAGCATTGCTCCTGGTTTCATTTTCTATACATAAGAGTGTTGTCTCAGAAAATAAGATGTCTGGGGCTGGGGAGATGGCTCAGTGGTTAAAGCACTTGCTGCTCAAGCCAAAAGACTGGAGTTCAGATCCCCAGGTCCCATGTAAAAAAGTGCTGGACACACATGGTAGCCTGCCTCTAATTCCAGCCCTGGAAGGTGGAGTCTGGGACTCTTCAGAGCAAGCTGGATGGCTAGACTAGTCCTAGTGGTGTGCCCTGGTTTCAATTAGAGACCCAGCCTTAAAAACAATAAGGAAAAAGGACAATTGAAGATGATCCCCAATATCACCCTTAGGCCTCCACAGATATGTGCAGTCATGTGCACATGCACACCCCCTATATACCCACTCATATGCAAGTGTTCAAATGCACATGCACCCATCCTATAAACATATATACATGAAAAGAAAATAAAGGAAAATGAAGTGTCTACTTCAATTTTGTTATTCCTCTTCAATGCGAAAAACATTCATTTCTGTATTATTAAAGTGCTATTAGTACTTTTAGAAAAATCAGTTTGAAAGAACAAAACCTATCATTCTTGTCACCTCAACTAGAGACAGCTATTGTGCCTGAATATTGGATGCTTTGCATTATGTGCATGTGTATGTGTGTGTGCTGACATATTATTTTCCAACTTGTATTTTATGCTTAGCAATATATCATCTATGACAATAAATCTATAATTTCACTTTTAATGTCTGAATAGCATTTCATTTGACAAGTGCATTATCTTTAGCACACTGTTCCTTTCCAGTTTTCCAAATCTTTAAAAGGGTTGCCAGTCTGCCACATGGAAGATAATTGGTGGACACGTTCTTATGTATTTCCTTAGTATTAGTAAGGTCAAAGACTAGGTATATATTAAAGTTTTAGGACACATATTGCAGCAATGTTGTCTCCCTAGACATCTGGACCATTGAAACCATTATCTAAGAAAAAATTTATAAAAAAATTCTTTGCTAGTTTACTATGCAAAAGAATCCTAATTTAACTCATGGTTTTTTTTAAAAAATTTTAAAAATTATTTATTTAATTGTGCGCGCTTGCGTGTGTGTGTAGAACCACGGAGGAATTTGGGAACCACCATGGATGCCTCCACCTCCTCCTTGTTTACTCTGCCCCAGGATTCACAGGCCCCGCCCTACCAGGACCAGAACTATATGTGGGATCTGGGATCCGAACTCAGGTCCTTCCGCCTGCAAGGCAGAGGCTTAACCCCTGAGCCACCGTCTCCAGCCCATTAATTTAACTCATGGTTTTGATAGCTAATTGGTTTGAATATTTAAAGTATCCTAGGGTTGGGGAGATGGCTCAGTGATTAAAGTGTTTGCTGTGCAAGCATGGATTCTGGAGTTCAGATCCTCAGACCCCAAGAAATTGCTGAGTGGGCATGTAATTCCAATATTCAAAAGGTGGGGACAGGGGATCCCTAAAGAAGATGGCTAGTGAACCTAGTCAAATCATTGAGTTTGGGGTTCAATCAAGAGAACTGCTTCAGTGATTACAGAGGGATCAATGGATTAAGATTCTCAGTACTGATTTGGGTATCTGCACACATATGCATACACATGTATGCCTAACACATGCAAACATGTACATACATGTAAACATGCACACACATAAAAATAAGTGAAGCACGTTTCCTAGTTATATTTAGCTTGGCATTTGCTGCACTAGGGATTGAACTCAGGGCCTCTTATATGCTAGGCAAGTGCTCTGCCTCCTAGATACAACTCCGGACTTAGTTCAACTTTTAAGAACTACCTGTTCATGTCTTCAGAGTCCATTTTGTCTGGAGAGTATTGAACTTTTTTTTTTTTAGTATTTAATTTATATATGCGAAAAGAGTAAGGTAGCAGTTTCTGATACATTACAAAGATTAACTTACTAATTTAGTTTTCAATGTTAATTTTTTTTACCTTATGAAGTTAAATTTTTAATGTTTTCTTTTTCAGTTTTGATCTTTAGCTACTTTGAAAATATAAAGAACCACTCATTTTCTAATCATCATTGAAATCTAATTTATATACCATGAAATTCTTCATTTAAACGGTAGAATCTAGCAATTTTTTAGTATATTCACAAGATTGTTCAGCCACTATTATTTAATTATAAAACATTTCCATCATCCCTTAAAGAACTCCATACCTATTTGTATTAATGCTCATTTTCTCTTAACTCCAGTTCTGGGAAACCACTAATTTTCTTTCTATCTCTATGGATTTGTCTATTCTGGATCCTTCATATGAATAAAATCATATGATATGTGACTTTCTGTGTATGGCTTCCTTCAGTTAGCCTAGTGTTTCCCAGGTTCAGTCATGTTGCAAGATGAATCAATATTTTATTTCTTTTTATAGTTTCCTTGTATGCATTTACTACATTTTGTCTACCTCTTCATCAATGATTGTAATTTCATAATACATTTTCTAGTGGCAACTAGAGTACTTCTGCATTCTTAAAGTGTATGTAGTTGGTAGACTGGTCAGCATCACCTGAGAGCTTGTTAGAGAGCCACATTTTTAGGACTGTCCAGACCCACCAAGTGACCAGCCCCGGGGGAGAAAGGGTGTTACCAGCCCTGGGGGTGACTAATCTTGGGGGTGGAGCCTGACAAATATCCTTAGCAAACCTACCACTGACTCAGAGCTGCAGTTGTCTGAAAATCTGTGCTGTACTTGCTGCTCTTCTTCAACATTGTTTGGTCTTTCTAGATTTATAAATCCCTGAGTCTAAAGGCTAGTGTATTGGAATGTAAATCAGGAGGTTGAGGCAGCAGAATCGAGGGTTTGAGGCCAGTCTGGTGCCACACAGTGAGCTTGGTTTATGAGACACTGTCACAACAAACCAACCAAACACCTAAAGAACAAAGACAAAACAAACACAGACTTTCAGGTTGTACTTTATTCATATGTTTTTTTCATGCTAGAGTTAATAAGTGAAGGTATTTAATTTTTTCTCTGCTTTTTTTCCTCTCAGTCTTGGGATTTTTAGAGTTCGGGTTTTATTATTAGTTGATAATAATAATGGAAATTATTACTGTAATGTTGAGGATTAAAATTATGACATGGCATGCACATACCAGGTCTACCACTAAAGGTTCTACCACTTAGCTGTGCCCTGAGCTCTTACTATTATTTTCTTAAGAGGCAGTCTCTCTTTTTAAAAAAATAGATTCACATTTCCATTCAATTTCCTTTTATCTATTTTAGCTGGTTTTAGAACTCAGTATAATCCTTTACATTTTCTTAGGTTCTTAATTATGCTTTTAATTTTTAATATTTTATTTATTTGGGATAGAGACAGGACAGAGAGAGAGAACTGGTATGTGCATGCCATGACATACATGAGTAAGTCAGAGGACAACTTTACCATATGGGCTTTTGGGAATCAAACTCAGGTTTTGGGGGATCAAACTCAGGTTGCCAGGCTTGCAAGCAGGAATCTTTACTCTCTGAGCCATCTCTCTGGTCCTCTTATTTTTTTTTTTAAGTTCTGAATTACTATAAAGCATAAGAAGTATAATTCCCGTATTACACCTCTGCATGTTCTTTTTGCATCCACTGTCACATGTATACATCACATTTTGGGAGACATGGCACATGTGAGTCATCGTGTCAGTAACTTGAGGCCAGGGTGGTCCTTCTTTGTGTGAGTGTAGAGATGGTTCCCCCCAGTGTATGGATGTGGGGCTGAAGTAGAGGGCGAGTCGAGTGCTTGTTTTCCCTGGGATGATGAGGGAGGCACAAAATCTTTTCCTGCCCCCTTTTTTTTGGTCTCAGATCATCCCACGAACTGAAAACTAAAGTTCTGCAATTCCTGCCTTATGTCTAGAATCTATTCTAAGATTTTGTACTTTTGGAAAGCTTTGTTTTCAGCATTGTGAACTGAATACAAAGGCTTTTCCCGTGGCTTCAAGTTAGAGAGTGTGTGCAGGGCCGCGGTGGCTACATTTCCTTGGCTACATTTTGATTTAAAGATCACACTTGGAGGTGCAAGGGAGATAGGTCAGCTGGCAAGGTGCCTGCTCTCAAACCTGGCAACCCGCGTATGGTTCTCGGAAGCCCACATAGTGGAAGGAGAGAAACAACTTGTGAAGGTAGTTCTGACTTGATCTGTGTGCACCAAGGCATACTCTTTCTCTCTCTCTCTCTCTCTCTCTCTCTAATAAAGTATTGAAAAAAGTCCCACTTGTCCTTGAAAAGGGATGGAGATTGTATTGGTTACTCTTATCTGTTGCTGTGAGAGAATACCAAAAATATTCAAGCAACTGAAGGGAGAGAGGGAGATTTATTGAGTTTACGGTTCCAGGGGGGAGATATAGTCCTTCATTGCAGAAAAGGCCTGGCTGGCTGGCAGAGGTTGAAGACTGGCTAAGTTTCGTCCTTCACGGACACCGAAGGGCTATAAAACTGCCACTATAAGAGCAGACCTCTCCCGCGGTAGGCGGAGCTAATCAGCTTCAAGGCCCACCCCCTGTGATCGCCTTCCTCGCAAGGCTCCACCTCCTGAAGGTTCCACGGCCTTCCCAAACACATGATTCTGTGGGGGACACTTTTCAAACCATGATAGTACATGATAGTACAAAAGAAAGTGATCTTTGAGCTCTTTCCAGAAGCAAGCCGTGGCTGTAGGCACTTTGCACAGAAACAGGAGAAACAGAAGGCAGAGTTGAGAGTCATGAAAATCCTTTCTGAGCAGAAATAGGACTGAATTCTAATCAGGGGGCTTCCAACGTTCCCCGGCTGGATTTCAGGACTGCTGGAGACTTGCAGTTCATGAGGAACCGGTTACTAGGTCCCGACCACTGGCCCTGCGGGGCTCCTGGTTGCCCTTTGCAAACAGGAGTGTCTGAGTGGTTCTTGACACAGGTCCCACCACTTTTGGGGAAGTGTTAGGTGGAGGAAAGTGTAGTTAGTGATGTTAAAGCGTCTCAGGGGCTCTGATGAAGAGGAACTGCTCCTGAGTAGCTGCACCTGAGGACCTGCTTGTGGTTGAGATTTGATTCAGATGAGAGGATCCTGAGATTCAAGCACTGTTATATGTTAACTGGCGTGTGTGTGTGTGATTTGTGGTTGGAAGGTGGCCTTCCATGGTTTTAAAAACACCTCCACAAACTCTTTGCTTCTTTTTCTATCATGAGATGAACTTTAATTCCCTCCTGTTTGAGTGTGCTCTGGACTCATTTCTAATGAATGGGATATAGTAGTACAAGACGGCGTGCGATTTCTGAGGCAAAGTCATGAAGGATACTGCTGGCTTCTTTCCTGTGTTCCTTTTCCCTCTGGAAGAAGCCGGCTTCCACGTTGTGAAGCAGCCCTTGGGGACATTTGTAAGTGGCCTCCTGCCCATAGCCACGTAAATGACACATGGGCCCTGTGGAGCCCTACCTACATCTTGGCTATAGCCTCATGAGAGGCTTTGAGTCAGACCTACTCAGCTTAGTTGCTTCAAATTTCTAATCACAAATGCTTTTGTGTGACTGGCGCTTGCTATTTTAGTTACCATGTTTGGGCATAATTTGTTACACAGTAGTAGGTAATTAATGCATGCCCACACTGTCATTCTGGCAGAGCCTGATTTTTGTCACTTCAGGACCAGGAAAGAAAGATCTCTTCAGAGATAGCACTTACGCCAACGCTCAGAGAGAGGTCACTGCATCATAAGTATAAAACAACACATTTTTATAAGTAGACAATTTGTGGAACCAGTATTCAAGTCAAAACTCAACTCATGAAGCTCTCAGAACATCTTGTTGGCCTCACTTCCAGGCATTACCTCTCCAGGAAGACACTATCTTGACTGCTAACAGCAAAGATTAGTTGTGCCTATTCCTGTTCTTTACATAAGTGGAATCATGCTCTTTTGTGTCTGGCTTCTAATACTCATCATTGTGTTTATGAGACACATCCAAATTGTTGCATGTAGTTGTATATTGCTCATTGTAATTACTCTGCAGTGTCCCATTGTGTGAAATCCCACAATTTATTTATTATCCATCCAACTAGTGATGGGCATTTGGACAGTTTCCAGTTCAGGGCTATTACAAATAGTCTAACTATGAACATGTAAAGATTAGTTTTATGATAACTATGTCTAAAGACTGACAAATGAATATGTAGGTTGCCTTCCCCAGTTTACCTTTCAGGCACGGCAAAGAAGCAATTGGAGGCTGTAAAAATAACTGAACTAAGAGTTCCCATTAGCTAATAATCTGAGTTACTTCTGGAAGACAGAACATAGAAATCACTCATCCCTGCTTATGTTCCACCCGAGCCCTGTGTGCATGGCTGTGAAGGAAAGCTGACCTGTTCTCCGGGTACTTTCTCACAGCAAGGGAAGCACAGGGTAAAGACCTTCATGCTGAGATGCAGGGTAAACTCAATGAAAGTGAAGAAGATGCTTTATCACAGAGTCCAGGGGGACCAAGGGGAGACTTCCCGGAGAATGAGTCTCAGAATAGATACTCAGAGTTGGGGATGAGTCAGATATAGGAAGAAGAAAGAAGTGAGCATTATTTATAGCTGACTGACCTTTTAAAGAAGGGACTTGAAGGGACTGGGGAGATGGCTCAGTAGTTGTAGGGCTTGCTATACATCCAAAGGACCAGAGCTCTCCAAATCTATGCAAAATACCTGGTTGGGCATCGTGGCCTGGAAGGCAGAGACTAGGAATCTCCCAGCAAGCTGGCTAGCCATATTAGCCCATTGGGTTTAGTTAGAGACTCAGCCTTGAGCGTCCATATGTGCATACACTAACATGTAAAAACATGCATATAGGACTGGAGAGATGGCTCACAGCTTAAGATTCTGCCTTACAAAGAGAAGGTCCTGAGTTCAGATCCCAGGTCCCATGTAAAAAAGCCAGGCAGAAATGGCATTGACCAGTACTTCTGACCCTGGTGAACAGTCTGGGAAATCCCAGAGCAAAGCAAAAAGGAGGTAGAAGTAATCCAGGATGATTCCTGAAGTCACCCTTGGTCCTCCACTGGGACACACAGTGCCCTCTGACACACACACACACACACACACACACACACACACACACACAAAATTAAATAAATAAAAAGCAAAAAATGCAGATATGCATGCACACATGCAAAAACATGCATGTATGCATGCACATATCACCTTTCCAACACACACATACAAATGAAAATGAAAAAAGATGACTCGAAGAATTGCAAAGGAGTAAAAAAAGTCTGTATTCTAGGGCTTTCCTTATTAAAGAAGATAGGATTTTTTTAGAGTAAAGAAATATTACTTCAGATGAGGTTTTCTTTTTGCCAAAGTTTATTTTCTTAAAGATTAGACTGTCTGAAGTGTAGGCTTGATTTAAAGTAAAAGATGTCAGACTCCTTCCTCCACTGCATATCTGTTCCATGTGTAAGTCACTGTCCCACAGCTGGAGGATGGACACGAGTGGAGAATGGACAGAGTCAAAGCAAAGTGGTCTCAAGTCGTCCTGTACTTCACATAGAGTGGTTAGGAAATGGTTAAGCAGCAAATTCCTGGGAATGCTTGCCACAGGAAGCTCAGGAAAGCTGATGATATCTCCACGGTGGGGGAGACATTTTCAAGTTGTTTTCAGCCTGGAAATAGTTCTCTTCACCCCCCAAAAAACAGATGCTGTAAAACCTCCCTCACGGCTGCAGCGATCAGAGATGAAACTGTTGAATGAAGAAAAGTGTTTATGGAGCAAAGAGTGCTTGGTACAAAGATGTACACTGAGAACTTCACAGGAGGCATTTGACATCCGGTGTACCAGAACACACGTGCAATAGCCAGTAAAAAGGATCTACCCAAAGCCACGTGAAATGCATTGATGAAGATGATACACTTACAGTGTAAGCTCTGAGCAACTGTGGATACCGAGACCTTATCACTAATCGATGTGAAAGCATCAAAGAAGAAGGGAAACTGTCTTCAAACAGCCCTATGGAATGCGGCATAGTGTAGGGGTGAGAAGAAGACTCCAGTGATAAAAGAATGATAGAAATCCAAGACAACGACAGAAGAAGATTCCAAGGGCACCTGAGAGACTTGTCCCTCCACATATGGCCAGGGACCTCAGTGGGGACAGAAGTGCACATAAGGGGTTCTGATGTTCCAGCACGCACATATATACATATGGCTAATAACCCTGGAAGTTGTATAAGACGCATTGCATAAGATAATTCAGTTCTGAGTAACATGAAGTCCTTGGATGAGACCACATGGTCTCCTGCTGTCCTTAGAGTCCCAAACAATGCTCTGTCCCAGTGATTTATGGATGGGACAGTCTCTGCTCACTGACCAGCGCCCATTGCCTATGCTGTAGCCTCTGTAAAGGCTGCTCTGGTCTGAGAGTGAGGATCTATGGTATATCGACAGAGAACATTCCTGAATATTCTGTCCTAGGGATTTTCTTTCCTTCTGTCAAAACGAGACCAGCTTTCAAAACATTATGAGTTTGTGAAAGGTTATACTGCTGGGAATTGACATATATAGAGAGTGAACTTGACCGCCAAGTAGCAAAATCTCCTATGTGTGCACGGTGCATTCATTTATACAAGTGTATGTGTATATGTTTACATGAAGAGACTAGAGGTCTCTTCCTTAATTGCTTCTCCACCTCATTTTTTGAGACAGAGTCTCTCGGTGAATCTGAACGTGACTGTTCTGCTGATCTGACTGGCCGGCAAGTCCAAGGATCCTTCTTTCCTTCCCCTGCTCCAGTGCTGGGATCGTGGACACAGGCGGCCATATCTCAACTTTTCGTGGATACAACTCAGGTCGAAATGCTTGCCCGCAAAACACTTCGCCCACTGAGCTACCTCCATAGCTCCCGCTCTCGCTTACACTATTTCTAAGAGTTTTCAAAGTTATCTATAGAGCCCTGGGTTACACAAGTGATTCTAAGTACAAAATCCACAGCTGCCATTATAGGCCAAGCATGTTTGGGATCTGGGAGGGTCTGCGTTTTACCTGAGTGGAAGCAGCCCTGGTTCCTGACTTCTTCAGGTTTCTGACATTAGCACTTCTTCCTATAGCCAAGACCTCATTCATGTACCCCCCAAATTCAATCAGAAATCCTTCCCAGTAGTTACCTTCATTCTAAAAATAAAAGCAGAACACCAAAGAGTCTAATTCTGCAGAAAAGGATGTGTCCACGCTGCTGATGTTAGGTGTTTGAAGCAATGGCTGTTTGTGGAGAGAGAGAACAACCAGTCAGGCACAGTCGGGAGCCGTGTCCATTCGGTCTAATGACGACAGCTGCCAAATGTACACACAGGGTACTGAAAGACTTAGAAGGGTTTAATCCTGTCTCCTGCGGCCTTTTCTCTTGGTATTTCCTAAGGACAGAGTGGGACCTGCAGCAACTAGCTTTGGGTCTGACTAAGCGTTTTTTTTTTTTTTTTTTTTTTTTCCCTTCTCTCTCCTAGAGAAGAGCAAGCTGCAACGAGGACTTCATTCCGGATGCGTGTAAGACCCGGGGAGAGGTATAAGAAGAGAGCTGTGCTCCTTATCCAGGACCTGGGTGGCCTTTAGAAAGGGCAGAGGGAGAGTCTGAAGGTAGGTGACTGGACACTTACAAACACATGATTTGGATGCAAGATATGAAGAGACTTCAGAAAGAACAAAGTCAGAATTCTCCTCCACAGCTAAAGATGAGAAGTTTTCCTGTGCGGCTGTTTTCCTTCAGTTGTGAAATGTTAACTATAGAAAGAGAAGCCCCCTAAAAGCTGTAGGATATGGGAGGTACAAAATTTTTCATCTGAAACCTTAGCTTCAGTTCTTCATGCAAATTCATGGAGATTTACCAAGCTTCTGTTCTTTTGTTTTAAGCTCTTAAGACCCCAAAGTAAAAATGCTGTTTTCCCAGTATACTATGAAGTCAAAACAGTGGCAACCTTGTGCCTGCATGTGTGTGCGTGCTTGTGTGTGTGTGGTGTGTGTGTGTGTCTACAGGGAGGGGAGTTAGAGAACCTTCTGGAGAGTCAGGATTATTCAAAACGTTGATCCACATGGGCATGGGCATGAATGAAAGTGGAGACAAGAGGATCGCCTGAGCCTAGACTTCAATGCCAGCCTGGAAAACACATGGAAATCCTGTCGAAAGAAAGAAAGAAAGAAAGAGAGAGAGAAAGAGAAAGAAAGAGAGAAAGAAAGAAAGAAAGAAAGAGAAAGAGAGAGAAAAGAAAGAAAGAAAGAAAGAAAGAAAGAAAGAAAGAAAGAAAGAAAGAAAGAAAGAAAGAAAGAAAGAAAGAAAGAAAGAAAGAAAGTCATTAAGGCATTCCCTTGAGATTTATCCTGTCTTTTTTTTTTTACTCTAAGTTGTGCTTCCACAACATTATTCCTCAAAATAATACTTTGAAATATGTTTTTCGCTGCATCGATAAACCAGTAGTAGTTCAAGGAGGGGGCATTCATTTTCAAAAACTAAACATGATCTGTCAAGCCACCTCTGGGCTCTCTCTTAGGATGTTTTTGGTGCCCAAGCTCTTGCCTCATATAAAACATGACTGACTGACTTTTCAGGGTCAAAGACGATTTTTCTCCATCTGTCATTCTTGTCCGTGGCGAATGTGGACATGTCATTGGGAATGTAGCACGGAGGCCCTGATGGAATTAGAAAAGCATGTGGAGATAAAAATCACTCAGGGATGAATCCAGACACTTCCTGCCACTTGCCAGATGTCACAGAGCTGGAAGCCACCCTCCCCGGGGAAGTGATTCAGCCAGCCTCGGCCAGATGTGTAGGAAGCGCCCCGGACCTACATGCTAACACTGTCCCGATTGTGCAGAACATGTGCTTTCAGTCAAGAGTGAAGAGCGCAGGCAGGGCGGCGTGCCAGGAGTCTTTCAAGCATGGCCCACCCGTCAGCCTGCAGCGCGATGCACTCATGCGTCCCGTCAGCAGATGCGTGTCACCGCGACACAGGCCAGGGCTGGTTGAACTGTAGCAGAGCTCAGTGACCTAATGCACACACTCAGCCCTTCCCGAGAACCTCGGGCAGCCTCCGTCGTCATGCCGTGGGAAGCGTGTCAACCTGATTCTAAGGCTGCCAGAAACATCTGCATTTAAACTGCATGGAGTGGGTGGCAGAAAACTCTTTTCCTGTACCCAGCTGCCCCGCGTCAAGAGGACTCAGAGCTGCCCGGGTGCACAGGGGCAGTTTCAGTGATCTGGGATTTGGGGAAAATTGGGAATGAGAGGTCTTGATGGGCTGATTTGGGAGATTTGCCTAGGAAACAAGTTCATGCTCCTAGTGTGGCCTCCCAGGGGCCCCAGCTTCCCGCAGGCATAACCTGCTCTGCTCCTAGCAAAACTACCTGCCCCTCCTTTTCACAGGAAGTACCTGGGGCTGAACTTATTCAAATGTTCTAAACTCACTGAGACCAACTTTACAAGAGTAATGCCTGTTCCTGATTAAAGGGAGTAAATATGTGCACATTCCCTCCCCCCTCTCATCTTTGTGTGTGTGTGTGTGTGTGTGTGTGTGTGTGTGTGTGTGTGTGTATGTAAACTGTTAACCCCATAGTGTCATTCAGACAGAGAGATGGACAGACCTGGAGATGGGGAGAGAGATACTTAAGGGCTCCTTGTAGGTGTTTATAACTCCTTGGTTAGTCAATAGCCACAAACACTACCCTGAGACAGAAGCCATGGAATGTTCTTGGGGTTGGATACAGCCAGGCAGATGTAGAAATATTTCCCAGCAGTTGTTTCTAGCAGCTGCTCAGATACCTGACTGCCGAGGAGAGTTCTGTCTTTTACCTGCAGAGACCTCCCAGTCTCTGGAATTCACTGATGCTGCAGAAGGACACTGTGCGCATGTAAGGCTGTCATTTTTGGCAAAGGCACCCACCTGTTCTCATTCCACCCAGACACCAGGAAAGCCCAAATGACTTCAATCATCACCCCAACTCTTCAAAAACTACTGCCTTCCTGTCCACACAAAGATCTTCCTTTGTATAATCACGGCTTTGGATGCTTAAAAGCCGATCCTCGGAATGGCAAGCCCCAGAGAAGCTGTGTCTGCACGACGTCTCCTTTCCTTTAGGTCATGGAAGAACATATGCAGAAACCATGTGCCTCTACCTACCCACCAGGCACCGTTTCAGTACCATGCACTCAAAGCAGTCGTCAAAAAGTTGGCTGTGCCTGATGTTTGTGGAGTGGATTCTGCTCATCTGGCAGAGAGAATTCTCAGGGAGAGCAGTGGTCACGATAATACATACCTGTGGCTCATCACTAGTCATTTACTTGGCTTTAGAATTTGTTTTTGTGCTTACGCTGGAATATGGGTCTGCCTAAGGCTGTGGGAATTCACAGCACTTTAGATAAACTAAGTGATCTTCCCCTTAAAGTCCTGACTCAGGCAGAACCAAAGGAGTTCTTGTCTCCTGTTCTGCCATCTGCTTAGACCCGGGCTGGATTCAGCTGCAAGACCTCAGCTTAAGGTGGGCATCCCTGACCACCTCGTGACCACAGACCAAATACAAACTTGAAAGATTTTCAGCTAGTCTGCAAAACAATGGGACAGTAATCAACTTTTACTATGTCCATGCCCACCCAAGAGTCCCTACAGTCAGTAAGAATCCCCCCAAGTTCCTGTTTCCTCGTCATCACCCCAAGACCCATGCTCATTCTGCTAACCCTACAGTTTCCCACTTCATTCTCATGCCCATGACAGAAGGTTTAATGTGTCACAGGGGCTGGGGTATGGTGCCTGTTGTTTGGTGGAATGCTAGTCTTAGAGGTTGATGGTGAAGGTAGATTGCAGACGTGGTTAACATGCACTATTAGCTGACTTGAAGGGATTCTCCTAGATAAGCTTGATGCCTGCATTCAATCAGCAAAGGCTGTGCTTTGTCAGAGAAAAGGACATTTTGCTTCAAAAATCTTATCACAGAACTCTCACTAGAGTTATCAGCATGACACTTGGCCTATAGATTTCAGACTTGCTAGTCCCCACAATTACAGAGGCCAATTTCCTTATATATTAAATCTCTTAAGGCACATGGAAGCATGTGTGCATATAAATGCACGTACCACACGTGTATAGGTGCCTTGTACACACACACACACACACACACACACACACACACACACACACATACACACACACAGGCACCTGCATTATGGTGCTGTGTCTCTGGAAAACTTCAACATACAACACAGTTTCCATTCCTATGTCTTCTCCTTTACCTTTTAACACCGTCCAGTCTGACTGTAGCTTTTCTGCCTAGACCATGCATACACCTCTCTTTTTGTTCTACATTCATATGCATCAGAAGTTATCAGGCCCATTTCCAGGGAAGTCTGAGCCCCACTTTTACAACAATACTTCTTTCTCTCAACCCACCCTCATGCCCAGTCTGAACCATGAATGACCTCTTGGAGATCAGCCACTATCTGCACAGGACTCTGAGAAATCTGCAGGAAGCACAGAGATGTCCAGACCCTGAGGGACATGGGATGGGGGCAGGGCCCTTGGGTCTCAGCAATGCTCAGAAGACTCTCCTCCATGGTCCAAGGATCTCTGACTGCTACTGAGTCCAGTGAGGTGAACATTGTGCCACTGTCCCCCTCTGAGGTTACCATCTTCCTGGGACCCTTGGGCTTCCTGAGAAGGGTCAGGGGACTCCTGCCCTTCCACAGGGGTGTTTATTTCAGAGTCATACTCTGGATTTTTTCTACTTTTTTGATGGTAACTATTTAAATGGTAAATAAGAGGTGGGAAATTCTGCAGGGAAGTTGGTACCCGATAAAGGACACCGTCTAGAAAACGTCCCTTGGTCTCTCTAGCACCTAAAGTAGTACCTTGCACAGCACAGATCACCAATAAAACCTCACTGAATGCATAAGATAGATCCATTTGTTCCGAAAGCTTTTATCCCGAGGTATAATAAAAACAACAAGGTAGCAAAATAAAAATACTCCCTCCCCTAAGAACAAAAGACCATAACCTCTCACAAACCTCTCAAAGCAGTAACTCTAGATTTTCTGAGGAAATGGTAAAGAGGACTACTGGCATTTTGTTGTTGTTGTTCTTTCAGGATCCATTTCTTACCCGCCAGTCCTGTGCCAAGCACTGGGCACAAAACCCCTGGGACTTGAGCTGATGAAAGAATGCAACTCCACCCTTGAGAAGCTCCCAGCCAATGGCAGACAGACGAGGGCCCTGATAATTACTACACAATGTGGTGAGTGTTCTCAGTCCCGGAGGGGGCTCCAGGAGCCAGGGAGGGAGTGACTAACTTCTGACTGCCTGGGGGCCTTCGGGAAGGCTGGGACTTGAAGCCTCAACAGGAGTTCACACGTCTGCCAAGAGGCTGGAGAGGGAAAGAGTCCAAATTCCACCTTGGACCATGGCTCCATCAGATTACACACGTAGCAGAGGTGCTGACAGGGAGCCAAATGGACAAGCAAAAGTTGGCTCTTCTTTCCTTTTCTCTTCTCTCCTCCCGAGAGAGATGCTAATGAACAACAGTGGCCAAAAAGGCAGGTGAGAGGAAGGGAAAAAACTCCATAATGGGGCAGAGGAGCCTCCTCTGATTCAATGACCTTGACCATAGGGAAGTCACCAAAGCAGAACACGGGCTGATAACCACATGACTTCTGCATTGTGGCCCACAGAGGAAGAGGTCTTGTCTGTGACATCCACTTAGTTCACCACCTTGAAGGCAGTCAGCCACTGGGATTGGGAGGGCCTGCTTCATCGGGATGGCCCGATAGCAGGATAGACAGAGGTTCACAAGACAAAGAGTAACTGCTCCTGAGAGAGTGGGTGCTGCTAAAAACCTGTTGCCCGTTAATTGCTGTGGAGTGCAGTATGCCAAGGTATCTTAATTCAAATCTTACCTCACCGTCCTGGGGACCTTTTGTTGCTGTAAGGATGGTCCTCGGTTCCAAGAAGAAAATTAAAGGCTGCTCCTGAGGTGAGCACAGTCATTTGGATGAAAGAAAACACATGGTTGCATTTAGAGATCAGATCTCAACAAGACGGGGCACCACCTCCTGCCCAGAGAGGAACGGGCCACAGGATGCAAAGCTGGAATTTATGTGAGAATACCTTGCCCTTATTATAGCACCTCTAGCAGGCGATCTTGACACACATTTCTGGCACTAATTAGTTCTTGCATCTAATTGCCTCGGGTGCACCCTGTGCGTGCCCATTTTCCTGATGGAAGAACTGACAAGGAGAAGATGAGCAGAAAAGGTGCTTCCAAAGGCAAGTGATGCTGTGCCTGTTTAAGCGTGTTATCTCCGGGGGAACTGGCTCTTATGATTTCTGCCTGAGGGCACCATTTGCTGCTGAGCTTAGAGTTTCAGCCCTCTGGGGCTTGGTTCCATCATCTGTCCCTGGATTTGGAGTCAAAATAGCTCTACATAAAAAACTAGGCGTCCTTCAAATTGCTGCCAACCCTCCGAGATTGCAAACTGTCTATAACTCAGCAGTTTCTCAGCATTTTCCAGAAAGATGTCATGCCTCAGTTTCTTTGGCTCAGACATGGATTGGTACTAATAATTACTGTCTCATAGGCTCGCCATGAGTATTAGTTGAATATGCTCTTTCTGTTTGTTTTCACTGTTGTTTTGGGAGAAAGTCTCACGTAGCCTAGGATGGTCTTGAATTTGATATGTTGCCAATAGTCACAAATTCCTGATCTTCCTACCTTTACCTCCCAAGTTCTAAGAAGCCGAGTATTCGAGAAGCTTTGAAGAATACCTGATCCACAGTGAGAGTGAACTATTAGGTTGATCCACGCAAAGTTACCAACACTTCAAAAGCAGCCGTTTTACCTGGCTCATTCTAATATTTGTTTAATAACTATCATTTATATAATTATCACATTTATAGTATTTGAGCACTTTTATTATTATTGCCAATTTGTTATCTTGTTGCCCTGTGATGCTAGTTTGTAATATGTCCACTTTAACTCATTCATGCATATTTTGAATGTAATGTGCCAGTTCTCCTTGAAAAAAAACACCCTGTGTCTCAGGATGATGTTAGGTGCCATGTACTTGAATGGGTGACTGGTGCTTACAATTGAGAAATGGTTGAAGGGCTTCGCATTCAAGAGTCAGGGAACCATGGTGTGGGACTGCTGGGAAACCTTTAACAGCACCAACCCCATCACACTGTGGCAGGATGTGACAGATTTGGAGAAGAACAGAAGACTGTTAAGCAGTGAAGGGGGCTGCTTTGAAGCCACGGGAGGGAGGCCTCGGGGAAATCTGGACAAGGTAACAGGATTTGCCTCTATACACTCTTGGCTTATCTAAGAATCAGTGAGCCCTTAGATCTATTGGGATACAGCAGTACCAAGGGTGCATGTGGGGGAGTCCTGGGAGGGAGCTGCCTGGTGAGAGGACTGTAGCCAGAGAGACGGTAGGACTCTTCTGCTTTTCTGGTCCCTGATCTGGAGTTTGGGTCTCAACTGGATTGTAAGATGCATTGTGTACATGTCATGAGTAGAGTGGTTGGCTACTGTGCTATGCAGTAAGATAAGTCTGGGAGCCCAGGGCTCCACGGAGTGGGATTAGAGGCAGGCAGCAAGATTCTGGGATCTAGAAAAGAAAGACAAAGGCCCAAAGTCGAAGCATACCATGTGTTGGCATTGAGCCCATGGGGAGAGTGTTATCACTCTACAGGAGAGAATCTCTCCCTGCCAAGCCAAGTAAGATGTTGGCTCTCTTTTACTTCTTCCTAGAGGCCTCAACACTGCCTTATTCTGGAAGCTAAAGGGAGTGAGGGGGGCAAGTGGAGAGAGCACTAGAACGTCCACAGACAAAAGGAGAGGAGCTCTGAGTTAAGCAGAGAAACAGCAGAACTTGTGTATGCCGACTCTGTGCCTGGCAGACTTATCAACTCGCATAACCTCTGAAGCAGTTGCTATCATTACTTCCATTTTACAGAGGACGAAGCTGTGGCACAGAGGTAAGGAAACATGATAAAGCTCCCAGCTAGCCAGGGCAGAGCGGGATTCTGCCCCAGACAGCCATTTCAGAATGTGGAGTTATTTATAGAGCGAGACTTAAAGAATTCTAACAAGACTATTTAGAACAGCACTAACAATGATAACAAAAACGAGCAAAACAAACAAACAAAAAGGCCAAGATGTAATAGAACTTTCAAGTGCTATCATTAAAGAAGCTGAAATCTGACAGGAGTAACTAAGCTGGGTTATAGATTATTAAAATGGTTACTTGTTTTCCTCCCCTAGTAAACTGGGGCTCATTGATAAATTGTTTTCCTACAAGCTTGGTTCTTCCTGCAAACCTGCAAATGGGCGCTATTATCCTCATTTCAGCTTCACAAGGTCATCCGCTACAAGAGGTGGAGCTGAGTGTTTAAAGTAGATTCTTTTGACTTCAGAATCTGTGCTTGACTCTCTCTGCTGCTGTGAAAGATGCTGATGTAAAACCAGCTTGGATTCTCATCGTGATTTTTGGGAGGGAGTCACACAAGGGAGAAGACTTGGTGTTGGCCCATGAATTGAGGGAGGAAGAGAAAAATATCTTAAGGCAGAGATGCCCATGTGGCACTTTGAGTGTGTGGAGGAAAAAGAGATTCTAAAAGATTCCTTTCCAAACAATCACATAAGACAAAGGCTACTAATGCACTGTAAGGTGATAATGGGAAGGTCTCCCATTTTGAACTCTTACGCTGTTAGTTAAGTTAAGCCTCATAATTCCCAGAG
This sequence comes from Typhlomys cinereus, assembly GCA_023101885.1. Lineage (NCBI taxonomy): Eukaryota > Metazoa > Chordata > Mammalia > Rodentia > Platacanthomyidae > Typhlomys > Typhlomys cinereus. The sequence goes on from JALPQD010000476.1 coordinate 1,333,822, forward strand.
GAAAGGTGTGGATGAGAACTCAAGGCTCATAGACATTAAGTGATTTCGATCTTCTTCCTTTCTATTAAGTGCATTTAAAATCAGAAATTCCTTCCAAACATAGATCCCATATATTGTCACATCATGTATTAATTTTTTATTATAATATTTTATATTTATATTATAATATTTTACAATTCCCATCATGATCTTTCTTTGATGTATGTGTTATTTTAGAATGGCATGCTGGGTGATACACACCTGTAATTCTAGCACTTGGAAAAACGAAGCAAGGGAATCACTTGAACTCAAGACTTGAAGACTGGCCTAGACAACAGAGTGAGATCTGGCCTTAAAACAAATAGCGAAGAGTATGTCATTTAACATGTAAACATTTGAATGCTTTATTGTTACATTTTAATTAATATGTGTTATTTTTATTGCGATATTAAAATGCAACCTGCATAATTTAAAACTCTGAAATTCATTGAGGCCTTTTGCTTGTTTCAGTACCACGTGGTCAATTTTGGTGAAGTGTCCCACTTGAAAAGAATATGAATTCTGGGGGTTGGAGAGATGACTTAGTGAATAAAGTGCTTGCTATACAAGCGTGAGGGGCTGAGTTCGGCTTTTTCGCACCCACATTAAGCAAGATGCAGTAGCATGTTTCGACAGTTCCAGCGCTCCTGCAGCAGGAAGGGCAGTGGAAATGGAAAAGTCCCTGGAAGCTTCCAGGTCTGGGAGCCTGGCATGTGCAGTGACAAAACAACAGGAGACCCCGTTTCAAACACGGTGGAAGGTGAGGCTGACACCTAGTATTGCCCTCTAACCTTCATGTGATGGCGTCTCTTTGGATCACTCTCCACCTTTATTATTAAAGCCAAGTCTGTCAATTGAATCTTTTTTTTAATTTTTTAAAATTTATTCAATTGTGCGTGTATGCATATGTGCACATGTGTGTATGTATGTGTGTGTGTGTAGAACCATGGACGAATTCAGGAACCATCTTGGACCGCCTCCACTTCCTTGTTTACTCTGCCCCGGGATTCACAGGCTCTGCCCTACCAGGACCAGAAACGCAGGCCGCCCCCACTTCCACCTGGCATCTATATGTGGGGTCTAGGATCCGAACTCAGGACCTTCTGCCTGCAAGCAGAGGCTTAACCTCTGAGCCACCTCTCCAGCCCCTATCAATTGAATCTTGAGTCCACCAATTGGCTAGGTTAAGTAACAAGATTGCCCTGGGAATCCCAAAGGCTGAAATTATAGGCAGCCACTATACCTGCCTGGCTTTTAAGTTGCTTCTAGAGTTCTGAACTCTGGTCCTCATGCTTTCAGAGCAAACCTCTTATCCACAGAGGCATCTCCCCAGTCCAAGAAGTGCCTTCTTTATATGGTCCAACTAAGAGCAGTTTGCTGATAACCTGTTTAGTTAGTGTTCAAACTTTGTATCCCCACTCCCCAATTTTATTTGTTATATAATCAATGGCAATAAAAAAGCAGTTAAATACCTGTAATTTCCTTCTTTCAAATGAATAAAAACATTTCTGTTTTTAGTTTCCATTGGAGAATGTACTTTTACGCGCAGAAATTCTACCTGTGGTATTAAAACCTATATGTAGTTTTCACTCAACATTTCTCTATCAAAATATTGTCCATCTATGCAACCCTGTTTTAATACTATATTACATAGCCTTCATTACATTGTACATTTCTTTAAATTTATATATTCCTATATAAATTGACAGTCTATATTTATTGAAATATTGGGTTTTAAAATTGTCTTTCTTGAAAAAAAATCTATACTGTTTCTCAAGACTTTAAAACAAATTAAGTTAGATCTGTCAATAATTTTTTCTCCTGCGATTTCTTCTTTGAGAAGAGGCCAAACCATAGCTGGCTTCTAACATTTCCTGATAATAGATTTTTAGAGTCCTCACATAGAAAGAAAGTCTATGTTTATTGTACTAAGCCATACTAAGTTATGATAAGGAAGAGCCAGGGGAAATAAAATAAAGCTACTCTTGCTCTGTAGAGAGGTTTGACCTCTCCTGGGAATTATCATCTTCCTGCACATGAACAACTAGTGTTAATCTCATTGGATCAGAGAAATAGTAGATACAACCAAGACAAGGAGTTGGGGAACAGAATGGGAAAACGATATTTAGGGGGAAAAAAAAGATACAACTAGTGTCTCTCAGTTTTGTGTGTTACTAGTTCCATGCCCTTTACTGGTACAAAATCTCAGATGCTTAATTCCTTTATGTATTGTATTTGCATGTCACCTATGCATATCATCTTGTTACATTTTGTTTTCCTTGTGTTTCCTCTTATGGGCTTTAAATCATTTTTAGATCACTTATACCTAATCAAATATAAATGCTATATAAATAGTTGAGTGATCTTTAGTAATGACAAGAAAAAATATGTAGATGCTCAATAAAGATGCAATTAAAATATATTTTCTATCCATGGTTGGTTAAATCCACAGATGGGCAGCCCGAGGACACTGAAAGAAAGCCCCCTGGAGTCAGCTTCTTCTTGGCTCCTCCATATTTGGCAGAATCAGGAGTTGACTTTGTCAAGACATTTAGTGTGAAGGAAAGGAAATGTTCAGTGGAGAAAACAATTCTAGATAATTGTAGGTCGACAGAAAAGCATGTGGCACGATGTAGAGGCGTGTGAACACATCAATTAGTCCAAGACTAGCAAAGAGGCAGGCTTGGGAGAAATTGATGGCAAAGCTGACAGAGTGATAGGTTGAAATCTTGCTTCTGTCCACTCTGAATTCTTCACCAGATACTGATATCAGCAAGGGGTTGACTGAATGAAGTTTGACTGTCTCTAAGGGCATTTCAATTTTCATCCAGATTAATTTAACTAGCATAGAGCATCTGGAAAATATTTTACTGTTCAGAGAATTTCCTGTACCTATTCTAGACCACCAGCGTCTCTTCTCCAGGGAAAATCATTTCTTTTACAATTTGGTCTCCTTGAAAATAAATATCAAAACTGTGATTAAATTGGCACAGAGAACAGTGGATATGTTCATCAGCCAGCTAATTAAAGTTTCTGAATAACTCTTCATTAAAAGTACTGAGGGCTGGTGAAATGACTCAGTAGGTAAAGTGTTTGCCGGGCTAGCCCGATGACTGAGTTCAACACCCAGAGTCCAGGGGGGTAGAAGAAGAGAACTGACACCCGAAAGTTGTCCTCTGACCTCCACATGTACACCATGACATTCACTCACTCTCATGTACTCCCTACAGGCATGCGCGCGCGCGCGCGCACACACACACACACACACACACACACACACACACACACACACACACTAAAATTTCAAAAAGACCTGAAATTAAACATTAACTCAGATCATTGTTCTTAAGCTGTGTGTGACTGCTTGGAGAACTGAGATACCAGCTTTACATCCTCATGTTACCCGTTGCGAACCACACAGACATCATTTGATTACTGCTGATCACCATTATGAATTTGAAGTTGGAGTTAGAACAGAGTATCACTTACTTATATGCCATGGTTTTTTAGAGAAAAAAATGGATTGAAATCGGCATCACATCTTGACCCTAAGTGAACTCTTACCACTCCCACTGATACACTGTCTTCATTCTCCCTTCCCTTGTCCATGGCAGACATAAACAGTGATCTATGCATCTGAACCACAATATAGTCTCGCAAAACTTCACACCCTGACTCACAGACATCCCAATCTGTGGACTCTAGGTGTATGAAATGAAATCCACTGTAACACCATAGTATCATCTCTGCATTTTCTTTAAAATTTCCTGCTACTAGATACTATAGCTCTCCATACATGTCTTCAGTTCTGAGTCTTCAGTTCACGCAGCTTATTGCAAGCTTATTTTTCTTCTTTAGTCTTCAGCAACAAAGGACTCTATTCGCATCCACACAACAGAATCATCAAGTTTGTGAACAGGACCAGAAGCGTAGGCCGTCCCCGCTTCCGCCTGGCATCTATACGTGGGATCTGGGATCCGAACTCAGGACCTTCCGCCTGCAAGGCAGAGGCTTAACACCTGAGTCACCTCTCCAGCCCAATGCTAGAAGATTTTATAAGAATAGACACTGTATCTTTACAATTCCCTAAATATGTGAGATTCTCGGAAATATCTCCTAGAATATGAATGATTCTAAAGATAAAGACTTAATGCGGCCCTCAACCTTCTGGCACAAAAAGGTTGTCTTTATAAGGTTCCGTCTGAACTCACATCAGACTTTATGTTACAAAAATAGCATACACTTGTTTATTATAAAAACAGTCATAGTGTGGAAGTCCCTACTCTCCTTTCCAATTCCCTAAAGGTATTGTTGTTAAAAGCTCTTCAAGACTGGCTTCTAATGCACATTTAAAGATGCATATGCCTTTCCTCTCTGGGTGTACTGAAAACACTTTAAAATCGAGAAAGACTGAGCTGTATATATTATTCTACAGTGTGTTTTATTTTTTTTCTCTATGACTGAGATATGTGTATATCATTACATCTTTCTATTCCAGTGCTTATAGTTCTGCTGCCTACAGTATTTTCATTTGCAGAGTGCAATTACCGAACTTTCTACAAACTACTTGAATGTTGTGCACTTTTGTAAATAAGACCATGATGATTTTAAGCCATTGTGTTTTTACTTTTGTTCTTATGCAATTGTTTTCGTAGAAGAAGTAACCAGAAATAAAACATATGGATTTAAGAGTACATGCTAGAAGATTTTATAAAGAATTTTTTTAAACTTTTTTTTTATTATTTACTCAATTGTGCGTGTGTGCGTATGTATGTGTGCGCACACGTGTGTGTGTGTGTCTGTGTGTGTTAGAACCACGGACAAATTCAGGAACCACCATGGACCGCCTCCACCTCCTTCTTGTTTACTCTGCCCTGGGATTCACAGGCTCCGCCCTACCAGGACCAGAAGTGCAGGCCGCCCCTGCTTCCGCCAGGCATCTATACATGGGATCTGGGATCCGAACTCAGGACCTTCCGCCTGCAAGGCAGAGGCTTAACACCTGAGCCACCTCTCCAGCCCAATGCTAGAAGATTTCACAAGAATAGATACTGTATCTTTACATGATCTGTCTTCTGTTTTTTCCAAGATTTGATCTTTATTTTACTTTATTTTTTTTTCCTTTCCTTGATCACTAATGGGGCTGCATGCTTCTTCACATGTTAGTCTCTTGTAAATTCTTATTTTATTCATTGCACATTTTTCTGGGAAGCTGGCATTGTGCTGATTTGAGAATGCTTATCAAAGACATTTGTTCTAGTGGTTCTCTTTTTCCACACCTCTTTCCTTTCCTCTCTCTTTTTTTTTTCATCTCTCCACCCTTTCCTTTCTTCTTTTCCTTTTTTGTTTTGTTTTGTTTTGAGATGGAGACTCATGATATAGCCCTGGCTGGCCAGATACTCACTATATAGACTCCAGTGGCTTTAAACTTGCAGTGGTTCTCCTGCTTCTGACTCCTGAGTATTGGGATTACAGGTGGGTGCTACCATGCCTGGTTAGTTCAGTGGTTCCTTACCACTGGGGTGCCTTTTGGAGTCAACTGGAGAAAATTTGTGATCATCTGAAGAACATTTGTGTTCATGTGTGTGCGTGTGTGTGTTTAGACCAGACTTCAATGCCAGTTGTCTTCTTTGATTGCTCTCTATTTGTATTAAGGTAGAGTCTCTTAGGCCAGTTGACTAGGTTAACTAGTCACCTTGTCCTGGGGATTCCCGGCTTTGCCTCTCCAATGCAGGGATTCCAGGAGTCCTGCCATACCTTCCTGGCTTTCATGTGGATTCTCGGGATCCAAACTGGGGTCCTTCTGCTCGTGTGGGACAAGCGCTGTATTCACTGAACCATGTCTCCAACTCTCACCTAGGGAATTTTTCAATAACAGACTCTGCACTACAAAATACTTTGATTCTTATCGACTGTGGTGAAATCAAGGCCTCAAGTCTTCTGAGTGAACGTGGCATGCAGTGGAGATTGAGAACTGCTGGTCTAGGTGGTCTAGGTGAAGGTAAGCGAATTAGTTAGGATGGAGGGCAAGGTCACAGGAAATAAATTCATGAAGCTAAGAGGGCAAGGCATTAGAAAAACTGTGTGTGTGACTCTTTTAGTACACTCGGGTTGCCAAAAATCAAAAACAAAAACAAAGACCAACAAACCCAATCCCATAGACTGGATGGCTTAAACAATGGAAATTTATTTCTCACAGTTTTGATAGACTGGAAAGTCCAAGATTAAGGTGCAATACGATTTGGTTTCTGGTGAAGGCTCATGTCCTGGCTGTAGACGGCCACGTTCCTATTGCGTTCTCTGTGGTCTCTCTTCCTTTCCTTATAAGGACTATAATCCCATATAGGGATCCTACATGCATCATCTGAATTCAATCACCTCTCAAATGAACTACCATCACACTGGGGTCAAGGCCTCATTCTTCAGTGGTAACCCCCAAATTAAGAGCAGAAAGCCCTATTTGATCATTGGGGATGCGTTAATAAAATTCTTTTGTGCTCTTAGCATTTAGGTGCTCTTGAGAGACCTGTCCAGTGTCTGATTTAGAGGAGTAGAGTCAAATAAGAGCATCCAACTTTGAAATGGAGTTGGGTATCCAGGCCCCAGAAGAATAGGGAATCCTCAGATCACAAGTGACTTCATCATTTGATCCCCAAATGTCACAGGCTAAAGGCAAACATGTCCAAAGCAGTGAAAATAAAATGAAGAATTGGGATACAGGTAGCCCAGAGAATGGGGAGGGGGTGATGGTGATCCTAACTGAGATTTGCAACCCACTCGCTAAGGGGCTCTATGCTGGTCTTGCCCATGTGGGATTGGCTTCACCCACTGGCCATAGAAGGATCTTCCAGTCTCACACAGCTTTAACCAGGAGAACACATCAATTCCAAAACCTGCATTTGGATGTATCTTCTTTTTTATAGTTCTTTGTTTTTAGTTTATAGTTATAGTTCTTTGTTTTTCTACTAAATCTGTCAGTCAGGAGATTAGAATTTTGACAGTTAGAACTGATGTGTGCAGCTTCTCTTTTTACCTCTGCCTGGAGATCTCCAAAGGTGATGTTTGCCAAACAGTAAACTTTCGTTGGAGGGTCGCTGCTTAATGGTGTTGGTAAGAGCAATGACTTAAGTATAAATATTGAGACACCATGTTCAAACATGACGTCTGATTTTAGAAAATTCAAAGGAAATTTGTGGTATCAAATTTTATTCCTCGGTTCCTTGCCTTCCTTCTTGTCTGCTTTCTAAAAATGCATGAGCAAACCCCCCCCCCAATGTGCTGGTGACATGACCAACCGTCTTGGTTTATTCTGGGATCCCAAGTTTTGGCGTTGAAAGCCCCACGTGCCTGTTAGTTCTTAAGGAAACAACTAGCCAGCTACTACTCAAGTATTAGTAATAGACGCAAGGCTCAAGGAGTGGGATAAAGAAAAACAAATTACAATAAGACCTCACAATCCCAGCCAGTATTGTGAAGATAAAATTGACATGAGCGAGGAAGCACATCCTTCAATACATCATATTTTTCCCTGTGAAAACTTCTAAATCTTACTTGAAATGCAAGTTCCCAGATCACCCAAAGATGGATCCAGTGGAATTTATTTATTTATTTGTTTAATTAATTAATTTTGTGTGTATGTGTTTTGTGTATACACAAGAGGGCACTTGGGTGTGTGTGCCTGTGGAAGTCCAAGGGTGACATTGGGATTCATCCTGAATTGTTCTACCTTCTTATTGTTTTGCCGTGGGGTTTCCCTGGCTCTGTCCATCCTGGGCAAAGTGAAGGCAATGTTTTTATGTGGGATTTGGGGATCCGAATCTAAGTCCTTTTGTTTTTGAGGCAAAGGCTTTAACCCCTGAGTTATCTGTCCAGATCCAATACATTGAACTTTAATATGTATCAAACACACAGTAAAACATGCAGAATGCCCAGGTAATAATTAACAAAATGAGATGTCTTGGTGCACTGAAATGGCAAGTTCCCACGATAAGTAGCATCTACTCAAGACTGTATTTGTGCAGCCAACATTCATTCACTCATTTCTTCCTTCAGCAGTTTAACAACCATGCAGTCGGAAATGCCCGTGCAAAACATTATCTTATGACAAACCATTTTTCAAAGTGCGACTGATACACAGTTTTTCACATACTGAAAGCAGTGAAATAACAATTTTAAAGCAATCGAAGTAGCCATCTCATCCAGCTTCCATGGCCCTGACAGGGAGGAAAAACGGATCTTATTTTAAATTGGCAGCAGAGGAAACTGAAGCTCAGGTAGATTCAACAGCTAAATACACAGGATCAGGAAAATAGCTCAGCAGTTAAAGTGCTTGTCGCACAAGCGAAAGGACTGGGATTCAGATTCCCAAATGCCATATAAAAAATGCTGGGTGAGAAAATGTCAGGTCGGTGTGCTGGTCCACCTGTAATTCCAGTCCAAGAAGATAAAGCCTAGGAATCCCTAGAGCAAGCTGGCTAGCCGGGCTAGCCTGCATAACACGCTCTTAAGAATAAGGTACAAGAGTAGTTGAGGATAATTCTCAATATCATCCTTGGGCCTCCACACAGGCACTTCCCCACATGCAAACATGCATTCACACATGAATATATCCCATGTACACAAGCACACGAAAAGAAAAAAATAAGCGAGTACCGCTGGAATGCTTGTCTTTGAGAGGTTCCTAGGTGCAACTGACATAGAACAGGCACACGCGGAGTCTTTCTTCAGTGCTCAGGCTATGGAGGTAAAAAAGAAAATCAAGAATGTGTGGTCTTCGGGGACTCTGAAAACTATAGGTGAGCGGCACACCAGCAGCTGCATCTCAAGTCTTCAAGAGTGGTGTGGGGCCAGAAAAGATCAAACAATGCCTTCTAGAGAGAACCATCAAGGCACCCTTGTGGAGGGAGGCCAGTGTGTGTGCCAGGCCCGAAAGGCATTTAACTGAAGAAGGTGTGGAATGGCAGCTTGGGCTACAGGCCCAAGGTAAAGACTAGGGGGAGGTAGGCAAAAGGTAAGGGACATTAGGGAGTTGGCAAGCTGGACCGAAGGAAGACCATGCTTGGGGTCTTGAACACATCCAAACACTTCCTAGCACTCTACACACACACCTGCCTGTGCAAACTACCTCCTCCCAAGAAGCTACCTGAGGGAACCGTGGAATTATGTACCTGGCAGTTTGAGAATAAAGGTAAACAAAGGGCAGACACAGCCTGAGGTCACAAGGCGAGCTGGTAATAACATCACAAATTCCTAAAGGGAAGGGTAGTCTGGCTGCGGCTGCACGCCCACAGCAGGAGGAGGAGCGCCTCCCCAGCCTCCAGCTCATGCCAGTGACTATGCTACTGTCTGACCGAGCCGCAGATCTGGCTGTGCAGGGGTCCTTCGATGAACACTTGAGGTCTCAGCAAGAGCGAGACTTGAGCCGGTGAGATGGCTCAGCAGGTAAACCTGGAGACCTGAGTTCGATCTCTGAGATCACATGCAGAAGACCAACTTCTGAAAGTTGTTTTCTGCCACACATATGCCAACTAGCTAGCTTGCACACTCCTGCTCCTATGTCCTCCCTATTCTCTCTGTCTCTGTCTCTCTCCCTTTCTCTGTATGTGTGTACAAATGGAATTTGAAATCACCATGCTCATGGGTGTAACTCAGGGGTAGAGCACTTGTCTAGCCTGCACAAAGTCCTGGATCTGATCCTTAGCACTTCAAATACAAACAAGCACATGTGCATGCACGGAAGGTGAGAATGCATCTGTATTTCAAACTTTGTGCATTTTAACTAATGCTAATATGAAAGCCAGAGTTCAGTGATGACGTCCATGATAAACTCTTAACTTTCATAAAGAGACTCAGATGCTGATGGTGTATGCTCGTAATAAATATAAATTCACTAAATGGGCCTGGAGAGATAGCTCAAGGGTTAAGATTCTGCCTAGCAAGCAGAAGGACCTGAGTTTGGATCCAGATCCCATGCAAAAAATGCCAGGTGGAAACCCATGGCAGTTTATACTTCCGGCTCTGGAAGGCGGAGCCTGGGAAATCCCAGAGTGAAGAAAAGGAAGATAGATACAATCCAGGACGACGCCATTGGATCATCACTTGTGGGCCTCCACAAGGACGCACAGTGCCCTCTAAAACACACACACACACACACACACACACACACACACACACACACACGAATAAATAAATAAGTGAAAATAAAAATAAAAAATACTTTAAAATTCTTTAGGTGTATTTCCTGCCATGTCTCCAAGCTTGGTTACTGCTTGAGTTGGTGAATAATTGTAAAATGATTACAGGCCTCTAGTCCTTTCCTGACCCTGAACCTGGCAAGGACTTTTAGAGAGACTGAAATGTATTCCTCAAACAATTTACGCCTGCTTGTAACTGTGAACTGTGGTTCACAGCGTTTTCCATGAGAAAACTGACTTTTTCTTATTTTTTTCCTTTTGCTTTCGTATGTGATGTGTGTGCAGGCACACAGGCCACACATCTGGAGCTCAGAGGACCACCTTGGGTAGGTCCTGGCCTTCAGCCTTGTTTGAGGCAGTCGCATACCATTTGTCTGTGCGCCGCATACATCCGGCTGGCCCTCTAGCTTCTGGGGAGTCTCTCTTGACTCTGCCCCTCATCTTGCCTTAAAAACACTGGGATTAAAGATGCATGCTCTCTTGCCTGGACATTTGAGCCCAGGTTCTCACGTCTTTACCCACTGAGCCATCTCCCCAGCTTGCAGCTGACATTTAGGAACATTAAGCTGTTGTTGTACACACACACACACACACACACACGCATCTCAAAGGAATATTTTGAGGTCTCATAATACTGGAGTTCTTGGCTCAAGTCAGGTAGGTTCTCTGGGCTGGCTGCTCAGCAAAGGAAGTTCCACAGACGAGTTGTACTAGTTGACTTCACCGTGATGAAGGATGTTAGTCCTGCACTGGCCGGGGCTTCCTCCGTGCCCCATTGGGGGCACACGGGACCAAGGTGCTAATTCAAGGTGGAAGAGTTACTTTCTCAAGTGGACCTTCCCAGCCCCAAAGAGCCTGTTGTCATCCCCTCCCACGTCTCATTAGATTTATTTGTCTTTCCCTTCATCCCGCGATCTTAGTTAGTGTGCAGAATAATTAAAACCAAACCCTGCCCTCAGCCCCTCGCTCTGACTCATCCTCCCTCAGCTTAGCCAGCACATCTTCTGGGGCAGGGTCCACGGCTGGGGCACAAGACAGGAGGGGGCGTGGGTCTGGCTGGAGCCTCCCAGCATCGCCTCCTTCATCGGCCTGTCCCCTCTTCCCGCCTCCGCCCTGCCCTCCTCTGGCTGGGGCTCTCTTAAAGCACTCACATCCTCTACGCCAGGCAAGGCCTGTTGGGACACGACACAACCAGAGAAGGAAGGTCCTCCGGGCGAGTCGTCCCATAGACAATTTGGCCAAATTCGTAAATTAAGTTGAAAATTTGATCCAGTTTGCTGCCAAGTGGGGCTAATTAATTTCTGTAGAGACTGATGAATAGGAAGCATACGATTCATATTATTTCATCAACAATTAATTCACTAAGCTCCGATTCATTAGTTTCCTGGCATCCAACCTCCTAAACAGTGTTGGGAAGGTGTTTGTAGAGGGAGCCCGGCTATTTTAAGCCTCCCGGAGAACACCGTAGGCTCAGCTGCCTCCTCGGGTGACTTCACCTTCCCCTAGACAGGACTCATTAGGGGTTGTTTTGCATCCTGGGAGGCAGGCCTGGGTGGTGTGTCGGTTCTCGCTGGGACCTTCTGGAGTTCTGTGGCCTCCTTGGCAAGGGGAAACCAGGCTCCGAGCCCCACTTTCATAGAGCTTCTCTAATGAGCTTCACACATGCCCTCAGGACTCTCCCAAGGACAGGAAGTGGGAAGGATTAGAGTTCACGCTTGCTCCGCCTGCTCCAAGGGGGTCTCCCCAACCCCACTCCTCAGATGTCTTCCATTTCTAGCCAGCAGGTGCCTCATGCAATCGTGGGGGGTAAGGGAGAGGCACAGTTCCTGGATGAAGAACAAGGCAAGTGCTTCCCAAGGTGGGAACTCTGCTTTGTGACAATTGTATTCTTAATTCACAGCACAGTTCCTTGACAGATAGGCGGTCAGTAAATGAAGACAAAAAGAAAGGGCAGGAGATAAGGCTAGAAGGAAAAGGGAAAGGGAATGACTAGACTGAATCCTGAGGCAAGCGTGGAGTACATACAGGTAGGATAAGAGGGGTGTAGAGGTGGCAAATGGGAGCCGTGATACCCGGTGGTACGAGCTGTGCGTTGCACATCTCTGAAGGTACTGCCCACGTAGATGGAGATGTTTAGAGCACACTCACACATCTCCATGATCAAACACGACAAATCATTCACAGGAGCTAGGCAAGGACACGTTTTCCCAAGCCAGGCACAGGCTCCCACACAGAGATACAGTCAGGTCGGTTCACATGACCCAACTCCACCCTCATGAAGGAGAAAAGGCCGGTGAGAAGGTTGACCAGGAGTTTTTGGCTCTTCTTCTTGGCAGCGGCCACACACTTGACATTCTCTCTGTTCATAGATTTCCTTTTTTGTCTGGGTACTCTAAACTACTATGGCTAAGGCAGGCCTTGGCACACGGGGCAGGCAAGTCAGAGCCCTTGTGGTAGCCTCGCTAAGAAGCCCTGACTTGCTCAGACTCTGCACTGAGAGGAAGCCACACACAGCTAATCCTCCTGGGCCCCGTTTCCTCCAATCGGGCTTTGTTCACCATGACTCCCTCAGGATTTCTCTGAGGACTCTCATAGCTGAAACATTCTACAGAGTATGTCAAAGATGGGCTGTCCCCCACAACTGCAAACAGAGAGAAGCCGAGGTTCATGCTGACACATCTGAAGGGAAAGATTCCGCTCGCTGGTGGGCTCGGCTTCTGGGGAAAGGAGGTGTGAGAGGTGCATAAGAATCAGATAAATCTGGGGCTGGGGAGATGACTCAGGGGTTCAAGTCTCTGCCTCACAAGTAAAAGGACTTGAGTTCAGATCCCAAGGAAGATATGGCAATCTGAAATTCAGGCCCCAGAACATGGAGCCTGGGAAACTTCAGAGCAAAGCAATCACGAGGTAGAAGAATCCAGGTTGAATCCCAGAGTCACTCTTGGGCCTCCACAAGCACAAACAGTCAAATGCCCTCTGGTGCACACACACACACACACACACACACACACACACACACACACATATACACCTCAAAAAAAGCTGTCTGGATTTGAACTAGAAGTTGTGGTGGTAGGAAGCAAATATTGGATTTTTTGTGGAAAATATGTTAGAGTAAGAGAGAATAAATGGTGCAAAGTGAGAAAGTAGCAAGACTTCAGGAGAGAAGGCTCTGGGGTGTGGCAAATGCTACCCAGTGTAGGGGCCTCAAGCCTGGGACCTGAGGTCTGATCAGCAGGAAGCTGGAGATTTGGGGCCTGGAGGGAACACAGCTGTCCAGTCCCTGAAGCACACGCAGGTCCCTTGAGGCTTTATGCAGCCCCCGGTAGCTCAGGGTGGTATGGAAACCTCTGGCTACCGAACCAGGTGAGGAACAAGAGAGAAGACTATTGCTGCGCCAAGTACAGGGCCCTGGGTGGAGGAGATTTTGAATATAGAGCTAGTGCAGGGAAATTTCAATTTTAAAATGCCCTGGAACTATATCATAGGTGCTTGTCTCAAGCAAAGCAAAGCAAAGCAAAAAAACAAAAACAAAAACAAAAAAAAACAAAACAAAGCAAAGCAAGGCAAACCAACAAGCAATAGAGCAAAACAAAAAAGAAATGTCCAAAGACAAAGATCTCTACTCTTTCCCCTACATTCAGGCGGCAGGGTCAGGGAGTTTGTCCTGTATTTAAGATCAAATAGAAACTAGCAGACAGTGGTTAGGCCAAGCTGAGCAGGGATGGGGACGCAGGAAGCACTGGACACACAGTTTTGGATTTTTTCCATGTGTATGTGTATGGTGGGGTTTGTGTGTGTGTGTGTGTGTGTGTGTGTGTGTGTGTGTGTTATGTGCACAAACGCACTTGAGTGTGTGTGTGTCTGTGGAGGCCTGAGGGTGACATTGGGAATCCTTGATCCCTCCTCCACCGTACTGTTGTAAGCCTGGGTCTCTAACTGAACCCAGAGCACTCCATTAGGACTGCTCTGGCTGGCCAGTATTTGCTCTGGGGATTCCTAGGCTCTGCCCTTCAGGGCTAGAATTATAGGCGGGCCGCCATACTCTCCTGGCATTTTTACATGTCATCTAGGGGTGTGAACTCAGGTCCTTTTGTTCGTGAGGCAAAAGCTTTAACTACTGAGCCATCTCCCCAGCCCCAGTTTTAGATTTATTAAATATGTTTTCATAATAATAATTTATTGGAGGTAAAATTTATGTAATATATAATTAGCTGCTTTCGAGTTAATAATTCTGTGACATGAGCCACATTCACACTGCGGCACCACCAATACTCTGAGCATTTCTGTTAGCATCAAGTGATCTACCTTATCCATTAAACAGCCATTCTTCATTTCCCCTCCCCCACCAGTTCTTTGAAACCCAACAATTTATAGACTTTCAATTTGAATATGATATGTCCCCTACAGACATATGCACTTGGTTCTCAGCTGGTGGCACCGTTTAGGGGGTGTCGTGGAAGCTTTTGGAAGTAAGCTCCAGCTGTTCTACGAAGATTTTGGGGTGTTTAAAGTTTGTAGGCTGGCACTGCCTCCTGTCTGGTTCTCTGCATCGTGATTGGCTGCTATGATATGACTGGCAACCTCACCCTCCAAGGAGGAGAACTGAATCTTTCCTGTTGTGACATCTCCTTCATGATGAAGTGAAATAGCTTGAAACCACCAGCCAAAGTTGGGCATCTTATCATAGTGATGGGAAATGTAACTAATACATTATCTCTATGGCTTTATCCATTCTGAACATTTCATATACATGTAAAGTCATACAAGATGTACACTTCTTTGTCTGGCTCCTTTAGCATAGCATAACGTCCCTGAAGTTCATATGGTTACCACAAGGTGTATCATATGTACCAGTACTTTGAACAAATATTTGCGCCAAATTTGCAGATTCATTCATTCTTCATTCATTCACTTATTTGTTGACTAATATTTGGGCTGCTGTGAGCAGTGCTGTTAGAACGGGCATGTATATGCATTTATGTGAGGATTGCTTTTAGTTTTTTTTTTTTTACAATGATACCTAGGTGGAGAGTCGAGGGGAGTCACATATAACTCTAGACTTTATATTTTGAGGAATTTCCAGCCGTTTTACAGAGTGATTGCACTGTTTTCAATCCTACCAGTCACATTCAATGCCTCTACTTTTCTCTGCATCCTTGCTAAAATTTGTGATTGTTCCTCTTTTCATGATTATGCCATCCTAATAGGCATAAAGAAAATTCTGTGAAAATTCAGGATTTTTTGGGGGTGGGTGGGAGAGAAGTTGAAGAAAACAGATGTGAAAATATCTTTTGCTGAACAAAGATGGAAAATTCCCAAAGAGGGATTTATGCCGAGATTCTGATTGTGATAATGACTACAGGAACTAGTGTTACACAGGAGTGTTGATAGACACAGAATTCTAATACTTTAATCTCCATTCAAAAAAACTAAGCTGGTTTATTGTTATTGTTACAATTATTGTGTGATGATAATAATGCCCCCACATTTGTGGATTCAGAGATGGACGCTCAGAGAAATCCAGGGATTTACAGAATTAAATAATAATAAAAATAACCAAAAAACCCCATGCTTTGAAAAATATGTACTGAAAAATTCATTTTATATAGCATCTGCTTTATCCTTCCTATAAAATTCAAGAATGCTTTCAAGAGAAGAAACCTGAATTCTGTAAAAGAGGAAATATGAAGGAAACTGGATGATGTCAGGCTCCAGCGATGTGACCCTGAAAAGTTATGGTGAAACCTGAGGCTTTGGAAGCAAGAAAGAGCAGAATTAATACTGGAGACAACATAAAATGGGACACATTTCCTTATCCGCCGAAGGCACAGACAGGAGGAGGAGGAGGAGGAGGCGGCAAGGGAGTGAGGTTAAGGTTCGAAACGTTAGATACCCTGCACGGGGCTCAGTCCTTCCTTGGAAACATTTACACATTTTCATCTGCCTGGAAAGTCCTGGACTGAATCCTACCAAAAGAAAAGGATGGAGCCAGATCATTTCTCTGTTCACTTTCCAGCCCTTCCATGTGACAACCCTCCCTTCTATTAAGGTGCGTGTACGGGACCCATGAAAGTGAAGTTTGAAGTCTAGGGTTTGGGTGGGGAGGGAAGCAGTTGAGACGATCACTTATCTTTGCTCTGTTAATATTTTTTTTCAAAAAAAAGGAGTATATAATTTCTTGCATGCTGCCTGGGGCCCCTGCTTCCCTCCCTCTCAGCAGTGGGTTTCTGATAGGCTTTCTTCTTCCACCCCCAGCTCCCAGGGTGGGCCCTCATCATCTTCAACTCTGTTTTACTGTGAGATTTAAGGCTGAGCTGTGGCAGCTGCCTTCTGACCCCGAGGGGAGATATCATCTGCGAACAAAGGCGGTGGGCTGGGAGAACAGAGTGGTGTTGAGTAGCAAGATTGTTTCGGACCCCCTCCCACACCCCCACATTAAGTTGTCTGACACTTAGCTCGAGACCATCCAGTCATAGGAGCCAAGAAACAGTCTTTGGGTTAGGCCAACTGCAGTGGCTTTTCTATCAGTGACAGCCCAAAGAGTTCCAACTGATTTGATTGGGTAATTTAATGTTTCTCTGAGAATCAGTGGGTGTTAGATACAACATTATTAGTCTCATGAGAACATTATAGATTCATAAAATACTCTTTTCGTGTGTGTGTGTGTGTGTGTGTGCGTGTGTGTGTGTGTTGTGTATATGTATGTCTACATGTGTGTGCATGCATGTAGAGGTCTGAAGTTAGTACCTGGAATCATTCTTGATTGCTCTTTTATCTACTCTTTAAGTCAGGGTCTCTTAGTCAAGCCCAGAGCTCCAGATAAAGCTACCGTTGCTAGCCAGGCTGTTGAGGGGATTCCCCGTCTTGCTTATTAAGGCTGGAGCTACAAGCAGGTCCCCACACCCCACCCAACCAGCATTGCCTGTGGATTATGGTATTCAAACTCTGGTCTTACTTGTACAGGAAGTTCTTTAACTCTGAGCAATCTTCCTAGCCTCACGAGATACTTTTTAAAGAACAACCAATGAACCAGTCTTGGTGGCTCATGCCTGCAGTCCCAGTCCTTGGGAAAGATAATGAATGGCATTACATTAAAATTAATTGGCAGGGCATAGTTGTACATACCTATCATCCCAGCACTCAGGAGGTAAAGGCAGGAGGATCAGGAGTTTAGGCTACTTAGTTCAAGGTCAGCCTGGGCTATTCAGCTTGGGTCTCAAACAATAAAATGCCAACAACAGAGCAACTAATGAACTGTACATAAACGGCATATACATAAACAGAACTTAATCCATGTGAAAGCTTAGCATTTTAATTTTGCCTTCATAACCAAGTTGTCGACCTTCAAGTCCTCAAAGACCAAAGGAAATAAGAAGGCCAGGTGAATTAAAGACACCGTGATGTTTCCTTCCCCCCAGGGCCAAGCCCACCCATCCTAAAGATGAGTCTGTAACCACAAGACAGTCTAGGGCTATGCTGGGGGGCGTGGGGGATGGGGGAGGAAACAGGAATCAAGGCCTTCTATTCACCTGGGAGCACTTTCTCTCTCACCATCAGTCTCAGTCTAGCTCCTTCCTCATCACATCTGGTCCCTTCATAGCATTGGCCGCTGTTATTTATAAAATAGTTCCCTACCTGTTTGTCTGTGAAATGTGATGCTTCCTTCTATGTAGGGTCATGGGTGGCCAGTTTGCCTTTTATGCTCCATCGAATGGCCTGAAAGCAAAGTCCTTGTTGAATAAATGAATGAGTGAATGAATGTCGGTGGGGTTAGGAAGAATGAAAGAGTTTCTGTAAAAACTACTTTTTAAAAATGTTTTCTATTTAATAACAGTTTGGTGTTTTGTCAACTGACTTTGATCCTATTTTTTTTTTTTTTTTTTTTTTTTTTTTAGCTGAGGGGCCTAGTGGAGAAGAAGGGAAAAGGGAGTTGGTGCTACCTAGAAACTGGTTCTGTGAGTTTATTTTCAGATACAGGAATGGGCTTTTTTAGAGGAGCTTTGAAAACGGTGTTGATTCTTCTTCTGGAAGGGACTTGAACAACTGCTGTCAGGAGACCCGCAGGGAGGGGCCCTGGTTGGTACTCAAGTCCTGATTTGGTATCCAAGAGCTTGAATACATTGCCCTTGCTTATAGTATTCCCATTTGCCATTACAAGAGAGACTCTGTAGAATGACTAGGAGGTGGAAAGTGAAGTGAAGGAAAACAGATGCTTTTTTCTTTCTGGAGAAATTCTAGATTGATCCATGGTCAGTAAAAGGAGATTGCTTAAGCAAACGATGCCTCTTCCATCCAGAGAATACTCAGATAATTCGTAACAGCATAAAACATGATTACATATTAAGTAGAGAATCAAAACAAAAACCAGAAAAAGGAAACAAGAAAGAACAACAAAACTAGACAAAGCAAAACAAAACCCTGCCAAAACTTCAGGACCAAAGTCGTAGCTGCAGACTAATTTAACTGGGCCGATAGATGCTGGGCTGGAGAGACTGGGTCATTACCCCAGTAGCAATACCTGTAGCCTCTCCTAGGGAGTCCCTTGCCTTTGGGGAGTCCCCTGCCCTTGGGGAGACCCTGTCCTCAGCCTGCCACTTATCCTAAACTTACATTTTACTCACACATTCCCTGTATGGCTCTTTCCTTCTCCTGGACAACACCTCAATATTTCCTGCCTCCTCCGTGGAAATGACTGGCCCTCTGAAAAACTTTCTCTTTTTTTTTTTTAAGGGAGAGAAAAATAGCATTTTAATTTTTTTTCATATATGAATACAGCAAGTTTATGATAGTTTCATGCCTTAATCCCTATTTCCATCTTCCCTCTGGAAAACCTTCTTGAGACCCAGCATGCAGTACTACCCTGAAGCTTGTAGTTCTAGGTCATTTACTCTGAGCACGGGGTCTCTTTCCCCTAAGAACTGTAAAGGATGAGATAGCATTCCTGGCCATATCCCTGGGACCTTGACAAAATGCAAGAGAGAGAGAGAGAGCGAGAGAGAGAGAGAGAGAGAGAGAGAGCAGATGAACAGCAAGCGTATGGAAGCTTATAGCACATAGCAGCACATAAAAGGATGTCAGAGAACAACTTTCAGAAATCAGCTCTCTCCTTCTACCACGTGGACTTCCAGGGAATGAACTCAGGTCTCCAAATTATCACGTGGTGCATGAGCTGCTGAGCGCCTCTCTAGCACCTTAAATGTGTTCTTTGTAGTGACTGTGCTCAGTTATCTGAAGTGCTGATTTCTAGATAAAATTCTATTATACATTGTTGCTGAGCAGAAGAACCCATTAATACTTGTTTAGTTCCCTTCTTTGATTGTAAAATGGATTCAGGACTCTGAGTGTCTACCAGCAACACACACACACACACACACACACACACACACACACACACACACACATACACGCCTCACGTCACCCTCTGAGCAGACTGGGCACTTTGTGAAGTCAGGGATTGGTTTGGTCATTTTCGTCGATCCTGGAGTGCTGGTTTTCTGGATGAACGAATCAGTGAATGAAGAAATGAATGAAACTCCACCTTTAGTTGGAGCTGTCCTATTTAGCTTTCACCATAGCACACCCATGTCTGGAGGCCAATTCTTAAAACTCCATACTGAACATGCCTTTGGTACAACAGGAAGCAATTAAAACAAACCCCAGTACCAGGGAACGGCTGTCAACACTTATTTTGATAACCAACAAACAACATGGAAACTGCATTTTTTCCCTGTGAATGGGGTCACATGTGAAATAAACTTCTATGCAATATGTAAAAAAACCCAGTAAGGAAAACCAAAAAAAAAAAAAAAAAAAAAAAAAGAAAGAAAAAGAAAAATTACACAGAACAGTGACTTTTCATTTTTTTGATTCGAGATTTGCACACATGTAATTTTGTGGTTTCTCACTAGCTTACTTTCCCTCCACAGAGACCCTTTGGAATCAGCCTCTTACCCCCTCTTCTTTAGTGCTTCCTTAAAATTCAAGCTATTATTCTCCTAATGAGTGAAATTTGGGGATATTATCCGACTCATCTGCATCTTCTCTGAGACTGCAAATTAAGAGGACGCAGCTCATGTCTAGACACCCGCAGGTGTCATTCGAATCCCCATGTAAGCTGTTTACACCCCACCTCGTTTTATTTATCCTTCAACATCGGGTCTCCGTTTAATTAAAATTGACTTTGGTCCTGCTGGCATGCACAGCACAGAAGTGGTTTCGCTGTTTTTCATTCCACCTCTGCCTCTGCTCGCACCCCCGCCAGCACATGGCAGGGCCTGACCCCCGGCAAGCTCTTCTGGGGGCTGGAGAGCAAAACCACAGGCCAGCGCCAAGGAAGCGCCCGGAGACCAGCTCTTCCCAGGGCCAGCGCTGATCTTCCCCAGACGCTAAATCATAATCTTCGTGTTTTTCGTATTTCACATTCTAGCCACAGTTTCAACATCCCATCCCCGTGACATTAGAGAATGATAAATCAGCAGGCGGGACAGCTCCCCTGCACAGACTGGTACCAGCCGCCTGGCCTTGCCAACGCCCTCCTCAGAGGCTGGCGCAGAGGCGGGGTTAACCCTTCCCACCCACCTGCTGCATCTCCAACCAGCCCGCCAGGCAGCTATTTTTAAAACCATCAAAGTCTCTCTCTCTCTCTCTCTCTCTCTCTCTCTCTCTCTCTCTCTCTCTCTCTCTCTCTCTCTCTCTCTCTCCCTCTCTCTCCCTCTCTCTCCCTCCCTCCCTCTTTCCTTCTCTCCTTCTCCCTCTCTCCTCCCCTTCCTTTCTCTCTTTCTTTCTTCTCTCTTTTTTCTCTCTCTTTCTTTCTTTTTTCTTTTCTTTCTTTTCTTTCTTTCTCTTTCTTTCTTTCTTTCTTTGTTTCTTTCTTTCTTTCTTTTTTTCTTTCTTTGTTTTCTTTTTAAATTTTCTTTTCCCATCTCTTCTCCTTGCTCAGCAGGCTCAAGAGTACTTTGAGGAAAATAAACATTTTAAACCACTGGTAAAAGGAAAGCGGGCTTTCATAAGTTAATACATATACTAAATCGTTTTCTCTTGCTTACTAGAAAGCTGAGGGCCAAAAACTCATTTTAAGTTTGTTTTTAGGTGGAGAAATATTTAATGTTGAATTTTATGGTGTGTGTGTGTGTGTGTGTGTGTGTGTGTACATGTGGGGGGCTGGGGAATGAGCTCAGGGCTTCTGTGCATACCAGGCGAGTGTTCTACCATTGAGCTACATCCACAGCCCGGCATTGAATGTATTTATAGAATTATGCCACTGTAGGCACTAACTAATTTTAGAACACATTTCTATTATGCCCCCCAAACCCCTCAGTGCCCATTTACAGCTACTTTCCTTCCCCAGCTCCAGCTGCAGGTAACCACAGTATCTGCCTCCCATCTCTGTAGATTTGTCTTTTCTGGACGTTTTTCTATAAATGGAATCATGGAAGAGGTGGTCTATTGCACCTGGCTTCTTTTACTTAGTCTGATGACTTTGAAATTCAGTGCTGGCTAATGGTTTCATCACAAAGAGGGCAAAACTGTCTCAAAAGACCACATAATCTACAAGCTGAGTGTATGTAGAATACACTTTGAGAAATGAGTTCCTATCCCATCTAGAAGAATGTGCATTGTGTGAGGGTGCTGTATGTGGTGTGTGAACGTGTGATGTGTATGTTATGGGGGACTGTGAAGATGTTATATATGAGCATCTATGTACTGTGATATGTGTGTTGTGTGTGTGTATGAGAGGTCTGTGTGTCGAGGCGTTACATATGTGAGTGTGTTATATGTATTTTGTTTATGTGTTCCATGTGTCACGTTTGTGTCCTGTGAGTGTTTTTGTGTATATGCATTCAGCTTGTATGGTGTGTGTATGTGTAGTATGTGATGTGTGTGATGGGGTGGCTTTGTGCATATGTGTGTATATGTGATATATGTGCGGTATGTGTGTGCATGTGTTTTGTGCGTCTGTGTTGTGTGTGGGATATAGGTGTGTAGCACGTGCGTGCGTCTGTGTTGGAGGGTCATGAGAGACAACGGTGTGCTGTCTTTCCCCAAGTTCTCTTCTCAGTTGTTATGTGTATGGCGTGTGCATGTGTGTGATCCCGTGTGTGGGGATGAATGTACATGAAGGACTGCTGACTTTGTAGCTTTTTGGCTCTTCATTCAAGCTTCCCTTCTGCCCTGACTTGGAATATTTCCTTTGACTGAGGCTAGGGCTGTGGCATTAGTTACCCTGGAATTACCTGGAGATCCAGGAAACTAGATCTGTGCCCTAGGCCAATCCTGAATCAATTACATGAAAATCTTTGGAGGTCAGATCTGGACAAATACATTTGTAGGAAGCCTCTGGTGCATTTAAATGTGGGGTCCAGGAATGGGAAGTAACTAGACAAAGCTATGCTTATCAAACTTTATATCTAACCATCTCCCAGAGACTTCATTAAACTACAGATTCTGATTCAACAGGTTGGGGGGGGGGCTGAACATCTGCCTTTTATAACCAGCTCATGAATGCTGCTGCTGCTGGTCCCCGGACATGCTTTGAAAGGTGGAGGGCGAGAGGCATTCCACAGCTCTTTTGGCTTGGCATGGGTATTCCACTGCCCCCTTACCAGGATCTTAAAGCGTAAGCCTCAAACAAGCAGCCGACGAACACCTGAGACCGGGTTAAAAACGTGGATCTATGGGCCCCTCTCATTAATTAAATTAGAGGCTTGTAGACAGGGCCCGCAACTCGTGTGTGATTACATTTGAGTTTGAGAGCAGTCCATCCACCTGGATCTCCTGAACACGCAATTTCTCTGCACTTCTACTGCTTCCTACTGTCTGGCGTCTGTTTTCAATGTCTGCCCTGAGCTCTCGGTCCACAACTCTCCAGAAAACTCTCATCCGTTCCTCCAAGCCCATCTTTTCTCTGTCCAGTGAGGGGCTTGTATTTTTTCCCTTTTTATTAGTGTGGTTCTTTTTTTTAAAAAAAAAAACATTTTTTTCCTGTCTGTCAGGTTCCCTTTTAATGTGTTTTGTCTTTCGAGATAGTTTCACTACATAGCCGGCCTCCAACCTTGTATCTATCCCTTGCTTTCAGCTTTCCGAGTGTCAGAATTCAGGAGAACATTACAACCTCTAACTCTGGTAAGCAGTTAACAGTCAACTCTCAAAGCCCAGATGTGTTGCATTGGATAATTTTCAGTATGTAAAAATTGACCAGTTTCAAGCTATTAACTTGAAATTGCTACAGGCAGAGTTGGGAAGAGATGCGTTTGTGTACAGAGGAGAGTTCTTGCACACTGAGAAGTCTTTGCTTTTGTGTTTAACCCACTGCATTCACTATCTGTCTGTCTCCTGTGTAGATGCCAAGCTCCTTGAAGTTCATTCTGTCTTCCTCCTCTACCACTTCTAGAAGGAGTTCTTTACTCAATCAAACCTGACCTGTAGGGTGACCGTATCAGCTATCCACAGCTCATATGATACAACT